>PVKY010003069.1:0-22926 GCA_004027775.1 Bradypus variegatus | reverse complement strand
GGAGGGGCTGGGGGCCTGGACCCCTGGGTCTGAGGGAGGAGGGGCTGGGGGCCTGGACCCCTGGTCTGAGGGAGGAGGGGCTGGGGACCAGGACTCCTGGGCCCAGGGGGAGCATGCCCTGTAGGTCCCTCACTTTCTAACCCTTGTCAGAATTTGGATCCCCTCCGGAGCCTTCACTTACCTGTGCACCTTCCCTCCTTGTCTCGTCTGAGCTGGTTAGAGGCTGGGGACAAAGTTCCCCGGGGTGGGAGGCACCTGCTTTTGACTTTGCCCCTGCGTGGAGGAGGGGAGCTGACTCAGCTCTTTCCTGGGACTGGCCCTTGGGGGTGGGGAGACTTGGCCTCCTGCAGGAATCCTCTCCTCCCCCCACAAGACAGGGGAAGGGGTTTGTCCAGGGTCACATGCCCTTTCCTGGATGTCCCGAGCCTGGGACTGAGCAGGCCAGAGGGGCCACCCCAGGGCGGGAAGTGGCATATGGGTGCCAGGGCCCCTGGTCTGTCTCACTCCGCCTTTCTTCTCTTCCCACCATCAGATCTGGGCACGAAAACTTCTCCCTCTTCCCAGGTTTCTGTGTGGTTATGGAAGATGCACCTCCTCCAGCTTCAAGGTGAAAGGGAAGGCCGGGACCCCTGGGTCTGAGGGAAGAGGGGGCTAGGGGCTTGGACTTCTGGGTCTTGGGGCCAGCAGCTGGATTTGGGTGTCCCCAGAAGTCCAGGGCCCAGAGTACAAGTGGGTGACTGTGGGGTAAGTAGCCTAATAGCCAGTTCTCAGGCAGTGGAGAAGAGATGAAAACTACAGTGTCCAGAAACCTCTGGGGCCCCACCCCAGGCATTCATGAGAATTGTAGTTTTTCCACCTGGAGGTTGAAGCCAGGTTCCAGGACGCTGGTCCCCTCCCCTGTCTTTTCTCAGGCTGCAGACCTGCAGCTGGAAATGACGCAGGAGCCTCACAAGAAGCCAGAGCCTGGCGAGACCCTGATATTTGGGAAGACGTTCACTGATCACATGCTGATGGTGGAGTGGACCACGGAGAAGGGCTGGGGCTTGCCCCGAATCAAACCCTTCCAGAACCTCACGCTGCACCCAGCCTCCTCCAGCCTCCACTACTCCCTGCAGGTGGTGTGGGGGCCGCCCTCTGTCCCTTGTCCCTCTCTGTGTCCCTTTCTTCCCCTGGCTCTGTATCTTGCCAGGGCCAGCTTGCTGGGTTTGTTTTTCGCTCATTTCTTCCTTCAGTGCATTCATAGTCCGTTTTCTGAGCCTCCCATGTCCTGGGCCGTGTGAAGATGAGGAGATCCAGTACCTTTGCTTGAAAACCCCACATTTTGGGTTGACCTGTGCTGTAATTGTGGGGGAACGGGAGAGAACCAGATCCAACCTCTGACTTGAAAGTGAAGACTTTCCTGGCAAAGAGCTTGAGGGGGTTAGAGGCAGTGTGGTCTCAGGGGAGAAGAGTCTCATGTATTTGGGGGCCTGTGGTATTGGGGCATGGCAGGGGAGGTTGGAGATGTCACTGGGGCCGCCAGGCAGCTGAGGGCTCCGCCGAGGACCGTGAACAGGGGTGGAGCGGGGCCTATTGCCGGACGGGGTTTTCTAGAAGAGCTATCCAGGAAGATTTGATTTTATGACTTAAAGCTATAGCTGAAAGCAACATCTGCACCAGAATTTAGCTGAGACAAGACTTGGATGGGAGTGTTTTCCAGCTCCAGGTAGTGGCTTTGCACTCTGAGTAGTGGTTTTGTGACGTTAGGAATATTGGTCTCCTTTTTTCAGAATTTTGAGGATTTTTTTTTTCCCCATCTATTTCTGGATGTTTAACTTGTTCCAGTTGATTCTGTACAGAGGAGACCCACCTTCAGTAGCAGTTAGATACTAAGGCAGGTGCCAATGCCCCGGAAGTTGGTTGATGGGAGACCATCACCCACCACTCCCTTCAGCCCAGCACGGCCATTTTGGCCTCCAGCCTCTTGGGGACCCAGCACTTTTTCTTCAATTGAGTGAGCATAGATGAGACTGAGACTAGTTGAGGGCACAGGAGATTCATGCCACCATGTCAGTCCCTCTCGTGCATGCATGGGATAACAGGTGGGCCACCTGTTTCATCATCACCATCATCATCATTTATCATGGGAAAATACATGTAAAATTGACCATTTTTGCCATTTTAAAGCACAGTTCAGTGGCATTAAATACATCCATAATACTGTACCACCATTACTTCTATCTAGTTCCAGAACTTTTTCCTTACCCCAAAAGGAAACCCCATACCCATCAGCAGTCTCCCCATTCCTTCTGCCCCCCTGTTGTCTGGTAACTGCTAGTCTGTTTTCTGTCCCCGGACACCTGTAGTATTTTTTACTTTATCTTATTTGGAGTGTTTTTTAATCAACACCTTTTTTGGAAAGGGTCATCCATTCACATAGTTCAAAATTTAAAATACACAAGGGGATGTACACCCCCAGCCCCCAGCCACCCACTTGCCCTCCCCAGAGGCAGCCCTGTTAACAGTGTTTCTCTGGAACTCTTTCTGTATACAACGTCAATGCATATGATTCTTTCGCTCCACTCTTTCTCCATAAGAGGTAGTGTTTCAGTTTGCTTGAGCTGCTGTGACAAATCCCACACAATGTGTTGGCTTAAACAAAGGGAATTAGATTGGCTCATGATTTTGTGGCTAGAAGGCTCACTTCCTCCTGGGGTCAGTATTTTGGTGCTGGCTGCCGGAAATTTTTGGGTTCCTTGGCTTCTATCTCTGCCTCCCATCATGTGATGATGTTGTCTTTTTAGCTTCGGTGACTCCTGGGTTCTCTCAATACAGCCTCCAGTGATATGAATTAAGACTCACCCTTAACCTTTAGTTAGATCTTCACTGAAAGTAACATCTTCAAGAAGTCATATTTACGACGGGTTCACACCCACAGGGACGCTGATTAAGGTTAAGAACATGTTTTTGGGGGCCCGTAATCCAGCCTCCCATAGGTAGCAGATACTCACTGGTATCTTGCTTAAAAGCACTTTTTCCTTTTTTACGGCTACATATTATTCGACTCTTAACAATGAACTTCATTTCATTCATTCCCATTTTTGGACACTTAGGTTGTTCTAGTTTTGTGCTATTGTAATAATCACTGTTGCAACAAGCAGCCTAGGACGCACATCACTTCCTTAAGTGTAGGTGTATCTGTCAGCTCAGTTTCTAGAATTTCTAGATGGTTGCATCAAAGGACATATGGCTTTGTTGTTTGGACAGATATGGTCATATTGACCTCTAGAGAAGTTGTCTCAATCTCCACACCTCCCAGGGCAGCCTGATTCCCCATACCCTAGTCAACCCTCATCAACTTAGATCTTTGCCAATCTCTTAAGTGGTTTTAAAGGTAACTTAAATTTGTATACCCCCCCCCCCCAGTTATGAATGAAGTTGTGGACCTTTTCACAAGCCTAAGAACCATTTGTGTTTCCTTTCCTTTGAACTGTCCACTTTCTAGGCTCATTTTTCTATCGGGTCGGGCTTTTTAAAAAGCTGATTTGTAGGAACACTTTATATATTAAGAAAGCAATCACTTATTACATGACTTGAAACATTTCCTCCAGCGTGTGTGTTTGTCCTTTGTCTTACTGACTCTGGTTGTCCCGTGGGAAATGTTTTCTTTTGATGTCGCCAAGTATATCACTCTTTTCTTTTTTGGCTCCTGTAATTTATCATCCTTAGAAAGACTATTCCCGATCCAAGATATAAAATGGTTATCTTGTGTTTTCTTCTATAGCTCTTCTACTGCTGTTGTTTTAAAATTTAAATCTTTATTCCACCTGGGATTTTTCCTGGTGTGAAGGATGAGGTAGGGATCTGGTTTAATTTTTTCCTATGTGGCTACTTGGTTGTCCCAATGCCATTTATTGAATTAACCATGTTTTCCCATTGATGTATAATCCACTTTCTAATCTGTTCCATTGTTCAATAGTCTACCCATAGGCCAATGTCACTCTGTCTTAAATATTGTAGGTTTATATCTGTTTTAATGTTCAGTAGGATTACTCCCCTCCCCACCTCTTGCCTTATTATTCTCCCCCACCCCACCCCCGCAATGCCCTGGCTGTTTTTGCATGTTGTCCTTCCTTATTCATTCATTCAACAAACACCTACTGCTCGTCAAGACTGCCCTGGGCCCAGTGGGCTGTGTGTGTGTGTGTACTCTGGTGAACGTGTTGGCTCTGGTCCCTGCCCTGATCACCCCCATCCTGCAGTGGGGCAAACGACTGAGCAAACACGTGGCTGCTCTGACCTGCCTGGGGTGAGGACGGCACCAGGAATGACAAAATGTTTAAGCTGAGCCCTAAGTGATGGGTTGGGAGAAAGGAGGTGAAGTGAGGAGGAGCATTTCCTAGCAGAGAACTCCAGGGTTTGGGGTGAGGAGCCATCTGGGAACAGGGAGGAGCCACGGGTGGCAGCCACAGGGGACCAGCAGGCAGAGCAGGCATGTTGGTGGCAGGAGGTGGGAGCGGCCAGATCACGCAGTACCTGAAGGCCAAGCTGAGTTTCAATTAGGCTTTATCCTGAAAACGTGACAGGCGTCAGAGGAGGGGTGAGGGAGAGACTTTTCTTTTAATTAAACTTTTCTTTTATCCTTACCACAGGAAATTTCACCTTAAAAGTAGAGAGAATAATATAAGCACACAGTCACATCCACCCTGCTTCATCGTTGGCACCTGCCAGCCACAGTTTCATTTCTTCTGTGCCTCTCGCCCCTTCCTGGGTTATTCTGAAGCCGATCCCGGGCCTTGTAGTATTTCATCCATACATATTTCGGCATGTCTCTAAAATGCAAAGAAAACATCATCATTTCCAGACAGTAGCATGGAAGGCTCTCACGGGCCCTGCCTCAGTCTCCCCCTTGGGTCTCCGTGCCTCTTCTCTCGTCCCCTGTCTCCCACTGTCTCCCCAGGACACTGTGGGGGTCCTGAGCCCTGAGCCACCCGCCTGTCCCTGCAGCTCTTCGAGGGCCTGAAGGCGTATAAGGGCCGCGACCAGCGCGTGCGCCTCTTCCGCCCGTGGCTGAACATGGACCGGATGCTGCGCTCGGCCCTGCGCCTGTGCTTGCCGGTGAGCCCCCGGGAGGCCCTGACCTGCCTGCCCCTCATCCAGCCTTTCTTTCATTTTTTTTCACACTCTTCTATTATTATTTTTTGCAATCACTTTTTAATTCAGTTTTATTGAGATATATTCACATACCCTACAGTCAGCCACAGTGTACAATCAGTTGTTCGCAGTACCATCATAGAGTTGTGCATTCATCACCACAGCCAATTTTTGAACATTTTCCTATTCCTCCAAAAATAAAAATAAAAGCAAAAAGAACACCCAAAACATCCCATCCTCCCATTCCCTCTATGATTTATTTAATTTTTGTCCTCATTTTTCTACTCATCTGTCCATACACTGGATAAAGGGCGTGTGAGCTACAAGGTTTTCACAATCACATGGTCACACCATGTAAGCTTCACAGTTACACAATCATCTTCAAGAATCAAGGTTGCTGGGTTGCAGTTCAACAGTTTCAGGTGTTTCCTTCTAGCTGTTCCAATACACTAAAAACTAAAAAGGGATATCTATATAATGCATAAGAATAACCTCTAGAATGTCCTCTCAACTGCATTTGAAATCTTTCAGCCACTGAAACTTTCCTTTCTTTTCCCCATTTTGGTCCAGAAGGCTTTCTGCCAGGTCCAGGCTCATCCCCAGGAGTCATGTCCCACGTTGCCAGGGAGATTTACACTCCTGGGAATCATGTCCCACATGGGGGAATGGCAGTGAGTTTACCTGCCGAGTTGGCTTAGAGAGAGAGGCCACATCTTAGCAACAAAAGAGGTTCTCTAGGGGAGACTCTTAGGCATTATAAGTAGGCTTAGCCTCTCCTTTGCAGTAACAAGCTTCCTAAGGGCAAGCCCCAAGATGGAGGGGTTGGCCTACTAAACCCTTAGTCTTCAGTACTTGTGAGAATATCAGGAATTCCCCAGCTGGGGAACTTTAATATTCCCACATTTTCCCAGTCCCTCAAGGGGACTTTGCAAATACATTTTTATTCTCTGCCCAAATTACTCCGGGATGTATCGGCTGCCCAGTCCTTCGACAAGGTTGAGCTGCTCGAGTGTATCCGCCGCCTCATCCAAGTGGACCAGGACTGGGTGCCAGCGGGTGCAGGCACCAGCCTCTACGTGCGGCCCGTGCTGCTCGGGAACGAGGTACGTGTGCCCGGGGTGGGGCAAGGCTTCCGGGATGGGGAGAGGAGAGGAGAGGAGGAGCCACTGGCAGGGACTTCTGGGGTCCCAGGGGGGAAACAGCGGGGGCCTGGACTCCCAGGTCTGAGGGTGGTGGGGCCAACTGCCAGGATGCTCGGATCCCTGATGCCCACCCTGTGCTCATCGCAGCCCTCTCTGGGTGTCGGCCAGGCCTCTCAAGCTCTCCTCTTCGTCATTCTCTGTCCGGTGGGCGCCTACTTCCTTGGTGGCTCCATGAAGCCTGTGTCCCTCATGGCAGACCCCACCTTCATCCGGGCCTGGGTGGGGGGAGTCGGCGACTACAAGCTCGGGGGGTAAGTCGCCCCCACACCATGGGAGACACAGGTTCTCGTACCCAGGTGCTCCGTGTGTCTCTGGCATGTCTCCTTGTCCTCTGGGTCCTGTGTTATGTGTTTGGTGTTACCTCCCTGCTCAAAGTCTCAGTTTCCTACTCTGGAAAGTGGGGGTCCATCAGTGGGGCTCAGCGCTCAGTGCTGTTTCCCAAGTCCTCCCTGGACCCTGAAAACAAACCATAGGAGGAGAAGGGACTTATTCCCTGGCCGGACAAATAGGCACACAGATGGGAAGGGATGGGCTGGAGGTCAGTGGGGAAACCAGAATTGGCCCTGGGGAAGCTTCTAGAAATGAAGTTTAAACATAGCTCATTTGTCTTTCCCCGAGGAAGCCTTCCTGAACCCCCAGGTTGGACCAGGCACCCCCCAGGCCTGGTCCCATCAGTCACCTGGCGCCAGCCGCACTGGGTGCAGGAATTCTGTGCCAGTCTGTTCCCCCAGGGCAGGGCAGGTGGGAGACTCTGGCTGCCTGGCCCCTGCTAGGATCAAGGAAGAGAGGGTAGGACACAGGTGTTTTGGGACAGGGAGTGTGGCCGCAGCCAGAGGACACTCAGGCCCTTCACATTGAGATCTCCACAGGGACAGGTCGTGTGCTGGGTGAAGCTGGGGACACAGATGAGTCAGAGCTGAGCCCTGCCCTCCAGGGTCCACCCAGGCCTGATGACAGCCAAGAAATGTCCCAACAGGCCTCAAAGATGGGGAGGGCTCACAGAAGAGGTGACCCCTCAATTGAGTCTGGTGGGTAGGAAGAAGCTATTTCCTGGGTAGAGAAGATGGAAAGTGATTTCTAATCCCACCAGCAGGCACGGGCTTGGGGGGTGGGCAGGGAGGGACTCGGATAGTATCCAGAGAAGCAAGGTCAGTTTGGTTTTTGCCAAAGGCTCACCAAGGGGTCACAGGTCAGGCCAGACCTTGAATGTGGCCTGGGAGGCTGGGATCTTTGTCTTGGGGTACTGGGGAGCCACAGAGGGCTGAGAGCAGGGGAGGGGCAGGGTCAGTCCTGGGAGTGTGAAGACCCCTCTGGGGCCGTGAGGTGGCAGTGGGGGGAAGGCTAGGGTTCCCTGGCCAGGGCCCATCAGGCTGCCCCCCACCAGGAATTATGGGCCCACGGTGCTCGTGCAGCGGGAGGCGCAGAGGAAGGGTTGCGAACAGGTCCTCTGGCTGTACGGTCCTGACCACCAGCTCACCGAGGTGGGCACCATGAACATCTTCGTCTTCTGGACCCACGAGGATGGAGGTGAGCCAACCTAGGCCCAGGCCCGTTCCCGGATACCGCCGTGCAAGTAGTTTGTCCCACCTACCTCAAAGACTGCCAGCCCCAGGCATCCTGGGGGGTTGTGTTTCCCGGGAGGGTGGCAGAGGGGGGCAGGGTTGGACACGAGGGTGTTACAGCTCCCACCCCCACCCCTTCCACCTGACCAAGTGCTGGAGCTGGTGACTCCCCCGCTGGACGGTGTCATCCTGCCTGGAGTCGTCAGACAGAGTCTTCTGGACCTGGCTCAGTCCTGGGTGAGGGTGTGGGAGCACCGGGCACCGGGGTGTGGAGAGCCAGGGCACTGGGGTTCTGCAATAGGAACTGGTGTTTCAGGAGGGCTGGGGTACATGGCTTTGCCTCTGGGTCCTTGCTCCTTTGTTCTGGGTTTCTGTCCCCGTCCTCGCAGCCTTAGGGAGGGAGACACAGGGGGCTGTGGCAGAGTAGCCCACTCAGCTCACTGTATCCTGGCCCCTTGCCCCCTGCAGGGTGAGTTCCGGGTGGTCGAGCGGAAGATCACCATGAAGGAGCTGCTGCAGGCGCTGGAGCAGGGACGGGTGCGCGAGGTGTTTGGCTCAGGCACGGCGTGCCAGGTGAGCCCGGTGCACCGCATCGTGTACCAAGGCCAGGTGAGGCGGGGCTGCCATGGGGTGGGTGGGGGGGAAGAGGCTGAGAGGGTCCCGGTCCTGATGGCCCCCCTGTCTCCCCCCAGCAATTCCACATCCCTACCATGGAAAATGGGCCTGAGCTTATTCTCCGCTTCCAGAAGGAGCTGAAGGCCATCCAGGTGAGGTGCCCCCCCTCAGCGGGGCAATGGGCTAGATGCTTGTTCCCCAGATAAGTTCACGTCCCATGAGCCTCTGCACTGAGGGCTGATTCCAGGCCGCCCTCCTCCCATGCCCGGAGTGTGAGGAGCAGATAACGGCCTCTTCCATAGGCCCTGGGCTCAGGGTGTCTTCCAAGAGCCTCTGTGACCTTGAACACTGCTTGGGGCTAAATAACTCTTACCTGTGAGACTCTGGAGCCCTGCAGGCCTTGGGTACCCTTCTGCTGTAAAATCCCCTTCCCATGACCTTCTGGGGGCCCAGGGTATCCTTCTGGTGAAAAAAAAAACCCTTCCCATGAGCCTCTGGGACCTTAGTCTTAGACCTTTGGCTTCAAAGTTTGCCTTCCATGGGCCCCTGGAGCCCTGGGGTATCTCTTTGGCCTCTGGAGCTTGGCTGCCTCTGTGGCCCAAGAATGTTGCCTCCGGTGAGCCTCCGGAGGGATTTCTATTCTTCTGAGTGGATTTAACTTTCCCGAGAACCTCTGGGTTCCATTCCTGACACTCCAGACCTAGAACTGCCCTTTCTGTATAAACTCCTATGCATCCAGATCTAGAACTACACTTTTTTTCCGGGCTGTCTCGGCTAACAGCTTTTCCCAAGAGCCTTGGAGCCTTACAATAACTCCTCTTCCCTTAAGCCTCTGCGCCATCTTTGCCATGATCTCCCTCCAATAATTGTTGGGGGGGAGAGGGGTCTCCAAGCATTGGACTACATGTCCCATGAGGCGCCGCGGCGCCGCTCCGTAAGCCCTCAGGCCGGGGTGCCCGGGGACAGCTGGGAGCTGTAGTGCGGGTTCCCCCTCACGCCCCGCCTCGGTGGTCCCGCAGTACGGATCAGGCGCTCACGAGTGGATGCTGCCGGTGTGACGCTGAGGGCTGTGCCCGACCACCCCTCGGATCCGCCGACCTGTAGTTCTCGCCGGCGCTCGCCTCCTCTCCACCGATGACTCACCTGAAGTGCAATATTGAAATAAAAGGCCGGGACGCCGGGGCGCTGGGTCTCCGGCGCCGCCACGTGGTCGCTACACTCCCAAAGCCATAAGGGCAGGATCCCGACGTCCTGGCCCGTTGCCCCGCCTCTCGGGCCTCCGGGGATTTGGTCCCCTCGCTGGTCTGTGTTGCCGGGTCAAGGAAGCACCTTGGCCCAAACTCTACTCCACATCTCTCCGCCCTCAGGCTGGAACCCCAGGTGCTGCCGTTGATTTTATTTTTATTCTCGTTGCAATTCTAAAATAAAATGCCAAAGAACAAGCGTTAGCTGTCATCTTCAGTCAGTCAGCAGTCCGATCCCCCGGTGCCCTGGTGATCTCCCTGAGAAGTCTTTCTGCTTCATCCCAAACTGAGCTTAGCATCTCTCATCACCAACCTACTTCTGCTTGTCTTTCGCCATCTTGGGGACAGTTCCACCATCCACGCAGTCCCTAAGCCAGACCTCTTAACACTGTCCCCCTCCTGTCAAAGCCCTTCAGTCCCCAAGCCGTTTCTCCTGGCCCTGACTCTCTGTTCTATCTGTTCCCTCTTCTGTCCCCTCATCACTCGCCTCCAGTCTGTCCCTGATGTGGCCTCTAAGTGGTCTTTCTAGAGCTACCCAAATCTGCTCCTGCTCCTCCCTTGCTCCCAGCTCTCCCATGGCTCCCCAGTGCCCTCAGCCAGGTACTGCAGATGATGGGCTATGGTGGCTGGAGAGTGAGGCAAGATAATGGACTGTTGGAGACAGTGAACATCGAGATGTCAATAAAATGTAGTCCCCTTGGGCCTTTGTGAGTCCATGTCCTGATCTTGGCTCTTTCCCACATATTCTAATAGTTGCTCTATGGAGGGAAAGACCCAGGCATTAGGACCAGGAACATTTGCTTGCAGATCTGGATTCCAAACCTTCCTCTAATCTGCTTGGAATGTGGTCTTGGGCATGTCACTTTATCTCCGTGATCCAATTTGCTGTGGCATGTGGGAAAACAGCCCTGTCAGCAACAGTGGCAGGTAACAGCCCCAGCGGGAGGAGACCCTGTGGGATCCTGGGCAGAGGCTGTGTGTGGCCTATCCCACAGCCCACTGGCCTTTGTCTTGGAACTAAAATTCTGATTTGTTGAGGCAGCAGCAGATCTGTTGCCATACTCTCTCATTCTCAAGGCAAATTCATGAGACTTGGGAGACACAAGGGGAAATTTGCTGATAGACTCCCGGGAAGCTTTATTCCCCTGATAAAAAAATCCAGGAGGATTACCTCTTCATTTCTTCCCTCCCTGCTTTGGCTGTTCTTCTGTGGCAGTGTGATGTTCAGAGCTGCTGCAGCCCTTTTGTGCTCATGTTTGTCCACACACTGATGGTGGCACAGCACAGAGATGAGGTCCTTCAACCTGAGTCTTTCAACCCTGAAACCTCTAATTACTGTTTGTGTTAAAAAAAAAAAAAAAGTCTAAACAAAAACTGACTTATGTTATTTGTTAATTGTAGGTTAATTGGTTGGTTGGTGACTTGCAGGCCAAAGCTTCTTTGCTTCTTTGTGGCCAGAGCTGATTGCATCGGGGAGAATCCCCTGGCACAAGAGTAGCCAAATCAATCTCTGGACAGTGACCTGGCCCCAACTGAAGTCCTAGAACAGATTTTTTTAAAATCATATTTTTAAAATTGTGGAATATAACACGTATGCATAGAAGTGATAACATTCCAAGTGCAAATAACAAATAGTTAGCAAATTTCAGAGAATGTTATGGGTTACAGTTCCAGTTTCAGTTTTTCTCCTTATTGTGAAATGTAACATATATGGACAAAGGGAATACCTTTCAAAGTATGATTTGAGATGATATAGAAAATGTAGAACAGATTTTGCACTGAGAAACCCTGAGAGAATGGTGAGGGAAGGGTAAAGAGCCATTGCTGGGAATTAAGAGAGCCAGAAGCCATCCTGAGGAAACTGAGGCTCGAGAGGGAAACTGGCTTTTTGAGGCAGCAGGAACTAGCAGAGGAACATGTCAACAAGTAAGAGGTTAAATACTGTCATTTAACAATGGACTAATAAATAAATATCTTTAGATTTCTCTGTTTTAATTTCTAATTCAGTAAATATTAATTTATATAAACCCCGTAAACTAAAGCTCCTTGGGGTCCTTGATGATTTTTGAGAATGTAAAGGGCTCTTGGGACCAAAAAAAAACTTGAAAACTGCTGTCCAAAAACAGTGCTGGCACAAAACAAGCAGGGTGTAATGTTGGTTAAAATAATAAAATAAGTAACAGAACTGATACAGTTTTAATTCATCTCACGAAAGACTTTCATTTCTGGCTTTGCGTTTGCAAACACTTATAAAGGGTCTGAGCCTTTTTGGTGTGAGATGGACATTCTCTAGGAAGGGACCTGCAACTTGGCCATATGCTTCCTTTAATTGCTTTGAACACAAATAAGATACTTAAGGTGAAGAAGAAAAAGATTACTGAAGTACGGCTATGCAAATTCCAGATAACCCTCTTATATTGCCTAGAGATCAACTTTTTTTTACCTACTAGCTGTGTGACCCTCAAAAGGTGAATTTCCCCAGTTTCCTCATTTTAAAAACTGGAGATAATATTAGGTTTCATTCATTAGGGCTGCGGTGAGGGTTAAACGAGTTATTATATATGAAAAGCTTAGAACAGGGCCTTTGGAAAGTGATAAAAGTCTTTGCTGTTATTATTTTGGACAACCGAGTTTGCTGTCTGATTCTGATGATTTTTCAGGTGTATTCAGAAAGTTGTTGAATTCCCTGGGAAAATGAATACCTGTGAAAATTAAATGCATTTAATTATAAAAATTCTTAAATGTTTTTAGGATTTTCATACTTAAGATGTTTCATTTGAAAATGATAAACATACACTTAATAGAAAAAACCAAAATGTGAATTTTCACTTAATCCAGTAATTCAAAATTTTGGAAAATTCACAAGAGTATCCATGGATTCATGTACGATAAAACTCCTTTGCAGATTTGATCCCTTTAATCCCTCAATTTCACTAGTCCTGGTCAACAGTCATGCTTTTAGTTTTTAAACTGACTTCTGCAAAACAGTAATTCTTAATGAGTTCGCAGCCTGTGAGGGCTTTGCCAGTGCAGAGGCCAAAGAAGACACTGGACACGTTCTGAGACATGAGCTTTTATTCGGGGCTTACCTACAGGGAGGGAAGTCGGTGTAGAGATCATAGCGGCTCTCTCATGCTGGGCGGGTACAGCATTCAGCAGGCAAGTTGACAGCGCAATCAGGCTAACCGGTCAAGCTACTTGTCACAGCCTGAGGGGGCTTTACCAGTCAAAAGACCAAAGAGAACACTCAGCATTTGTTGAAACATGAACTTTATCTGGGACTTAGTCACAGGGAGGCAGAATTCAAATGGCTTTTCTCTCACCGGGCAGGTACCACTTTCGCAGGGAAAATCGGCCGCGCAATTCAGAGAACAGCAAGCCCTTTTATAAGGGTTTTAGACAAAGATGTTCCTAAGGGTGGGGGGAGCATAGATGCAGGAACTCTGACCTGAGGGGTGGTGCGGGAAGGACTAAAATGACATTTGGACAATTATATTTTGTTCTTTTTGTGACACTAAGAGCCTCTCACTTCCTGCCTGCTTCCCATAGAGTTACATTTTAACGTCAATTTACCCTTTTTCTCCATACTGGCTTAGAAAGACAATAGGTTAAACATTTAGCTGCCTAGGTCATGCAGACTGCTGTGCACCAAAGATCTGCAGGCCTGTTTTGCTCAGGCCACGGGATGCCACACTAGTTTTAAGGGCGTTTTAGACAAAGACATTCCTGAGGGTCTGAGCATGGGCTTGGGAATGGGGGTTCCCGTGACGTAGGAGTGATTGACTATGTTGTGCAGGAAGGGAGTAGAGAATTATAGTTTGCCTTTTGTAGATTACAAGAAGATTGACAACAGCTAAGGGGGTTCAGGAAGGAGCTGTTGATTAACTCTTGACATATGAGGTCTGGTTTCTATACGTACACAGTCCGGCTGCACATTCTTTCCAGGACACAGAGATGGTAAATTAAACATTAACTGACCTAGGGTCACACAGGCTGCTGAGCACCAAGTCTCACGGGCCGCCAAGTTAGGGCAGTGGCTTTTACAATGAGGGTCCAACAAAAGTCAGATTTAGGCTAATTGTGAACACTAAATGCCAATTCTAAGTTAATGAGCCAATCAAGAAATTAATAAAATCAGTTCTGCCCTCCACCTAATACCAAGGAATAGTAGTAGTAGTAGTAGTAGTAGTAGTAATATGTGTTAGAAGAAAATTAGCATTATATACTCAAAAAAATTGTATACTCAAAAGTGGTTAAAATGGGAAATGTTATGTTGTATGTATGCTGCAAGAATAAATTTTTTTTTAAATAGGGAGAATAATACTAAACTGAGTGGAAAAGAAGGTAAATATTAAAAATGCCGGATGGTTATGGGAACTCAGCCACGGCAAATTCAGTTCTCTGGGGCCGCTAGCGGCGCGGTACTTACCGCGCCACCTGGCGGCCAGTGTGGGGAATAACGCATTAAAGGACGAAAGAAAAGGGACGGTTTAACAGAGCGTCCGTTTCAAGACTTTCAGTATGGGAATGGTTAAAAACATTGTATGCCATTATAATGATTTACAAACATCTCGAGGGACAGCTGTTTGGGAAGACTCTCTTTGGGTGATGTCTAAGAAACACTGGCTTGGACATTTATAAAAACTCAGCTTACATCATAGTCTGTGGTGAAAAACTGAAAGTTTCTCTCAACAAAACAAGAATGCCCACTTTTGCCTTTCTTTTCAAGTTCTAGACAGACTAATTAGGCAAGAAAAAGAAGTAAAAGGCATCCAAATTAAAAAAGAAGAGGCAAAACTATTCACTGATGAGATGATCTTATTTGTAGAATATAATAAATAATACATACAAACTATTAGCACTAATAAGCAAATTCTGCAAAGTTTCAGGATGCAAGATCAATACAAAAAATCATTTGTTTTCTTTGCACTAGCAATGAACAATCTGAAAAGGAAATTAAGAAAACAGTTCCATTTTCAATAACATCCAAAATAGTTTAATACTTAGAAATAAACATAACCAAGGAGGGGCAAGACTTGTACACTGAGAACTGCGAAACAGTGCTGAAAAAAATTAAAGAAGACATGAATAAATGGAAATGCATCCCAAGTCTATGGATTGGAAGGTTTAATATCCTTAAAATGGCAATATTCCCCAAAGTAATCTAGAGAACCACTGAATCCCTAACAAAATCCCAGTGCCTTTTTTTTTTTTTTTTTTTGCAGAATGGGAAAACTGATCCTAAAATTCATAGGGAATTTCAAGGAATCCCAAATAGCCAAAACAATGTTGAAAAAAAAAAGTTTCTGATTTCAAAACTACAAAGCTACAGCAGTTGTGGCAATGTGGTAATGGCATAAGGATAGATATTATAGACCAAAAGAATAGGGCGATGAGTCCAGAAATAAACCCCATACATCCATGGAGAATCAATTTTTGAATGAGTGCCATGACCATTCAATGAGGGAAAGAATCGTCTCTTCCACAAATGCTGGTGGGACAACTGAAAATCCATAGGAAAAAGAATGAAATTGAAGTCCTACTTCATACCATATACAAAAATGAACTCAGAATGGATCAAAGACTGAAATGTAAGAGCAAAACTATAAAACTCTTATAAGAGCAGGGGTAAATCTTCATAGATTGGATTCAGTGATGGTTTCTTAATTGTGACACTAAAAGCACAAGTGGCAGAAGGAAAACAGATACATTGCACTTCACCAAAACGAAAAACTTTTGTGCCTCAAAGGACACTATTAAGAGAGTGAAAAGACAAACCAGAGAATGAGAGAAAATATTTGCAAATCCCATATCTGATAAGGGTCTAGTATCAGAATCATAAGGAATTCTTACAACTCCACAACAAAAAGGCAAAAAACCCAATTTAAAACTGGGTCAAGAACTTTAGTAGATCTTTCTCTAAAGATGTACGAACGAAAAGATGCTCAATATCATTAGTCATTAGGGAAATGCAACTCCAAACCATGAAGAGATGCCACTTTATACCTGCTAGGATGGCTTTCGCCAAAAACATGGGAAGTAAGAAGTGCCGGAGAGGATGCAGAAAGTGAGAACCCTCGTACATTGCTGGTGTAAAATGGTGCAGCCACTTGGGAAACAGTTTGATGGTTCCTCAATTAGTTAAACATAGGATTGCCATATGACCTAGCAATTCCACTCTAGATATATACCCCAAAGAATTGAAAACATGGGTTCAAACAAAACCTTATATGCTAATATTCATAGCACCATTGTCCACAATATCCTAATAGGTGGAAACAACCCAAATATCCATCAACAGATGAACGAATAAACAAAACATGGTACATCCATGCAATGGAATATTAGCCATAAAAAGGAATGAAGTTCTGATACTTGCTACAACATGGATGAACCTTGGAAACATTATGCTGAGTGAAAGAAGCCGGTAACAAAAGACCCCATATTATATGATTCTGTTTATAGGAAACGTCCAGAATAGGCAAATTCATGAAGAGAGAAAGCAAATTAGGGGAGAATGAGGAGTGACTGCTATTGGGTCTGGGGTTTCCTTTTGGGGTGATGAAAATATTCTGGAACTAGATAGTGTAGTGGTGACGGTGCCACATCACTGTGAATGTACTTATTGCCACCAAATCATATATTTTAAATGGCGAACTTTTAGTTATATGTATTTTACCATGATAATAATAAAATATTGGCTTATAAAGTGTGCAAAATACTAAGGGCTGCTCCACCAAAGAGCACATAATAATCAAATAATAGCTCTCAATTCCCCAGGTGGACACTGTCCCTACAGCATATATTTCGTTCCTATCTACAGATTTAGAGGGGCGAGGTCCCTGCCCCCGCTCAGTCCAGTAAGGCCCACATCCTAAACTACTGCTTATTTTATAGTCCCACATTTTGCATTTTCAAAAGGTTTAGGAGTCCAGCTGTGATCCCTTAACCCCTGGTTGAAAATCCCTACTCCAGCCCATCCCTCCCATTTCGCAGATGAAGACATGGAGGCTCGGGGTCTCCCAGCCCGCCTCTTTTTCTCAAGTGGCCAATCGACTGGCCAGCAGCTCGTGACGTCAACTGGTCGCTAGGCAGAGGCCCCGGGACGCCGCTAAGATGCATTGTCAAGGAAAGTGAAGGCACCGGCCATGGGGGCCTGCAGGTGCAGGTGGTTCCGGGGCTGGAGGCGACCAAGGGTAGGTGGCCCATGCTCCGGGACTTCGCTACTGGAAGGTGGGACGGCTGCGGCCAGGGGGCGCTACCGGGATCCATCCCCCACCCCCCCTAAATCCCACTGGCCGGGCAATATCTTCTCCAAGAAACCTAATTTAACCAAGGTGGGCCAGGGTGTCGCATTTAAAACGTAACCCTCGCGCTCCCTGCCCCTGCCCCTGCCCCAGGTCGGAGTGTTTAGTGGCTGAGAACATGGGCTCAACGATCTGTCCTGACTCCCCCGTTTTCTGGCTGTATGACTTTGGGCAAAATGACCGCGTCTCTGTGCTTCAATTTCCCCGTCTATGCAGCGGGGCTTGTTGCAAGGGTTAAACAAGGTAACTGTACAGCGGGGCTTGTTGCAAGGGTTAAACAAAGGTAAACAAGGGTTAAACAAGCCTCCCCGCGAGGCTCGGGAGCACCAGGGGGCGCCGTCACCCCAGGCACCCGGAGCTGGCAAGGTGGGGGGCGGGGCGCACCCCGAGAGCCCTTCCCGGCTCCGGGGTCCCAGGGCCCTCACCGCCGCAGAGCGGAGGCAGCCCGGGCGCGCCCCGGGGCCTGGCAGAGCCCCCGCCGAGTAGCTCCCCGCCTCCAGGGATCTGGGGGCTGGCTTGATCCCAGAGTCAGGAAAGGGAACTTGATTCATGCCACTAACGTTTCTTAAGCGCCTACTGTGTACCAGGGGCTGGACTGGGACTGGGGATCCAGCAGGGAACAAATCGCACACCTCTACTCTGGTGGTGCTAACATTCCGGGAGTCGGGGGTGAGGGTGAGGGTGGGAGTGGGGGAGGGGCGGGGTGGGGTACAGGATGCATTGGTAGAATCCAAAGTATATAAGTTATATACTTTCTATTGTATATGTTATATTTATATAAACATAGTTACATATTGCATTTATAGTTTTATACTCGTGTTATAAAGTATACATATATCAAAGCATATGATATTTTATAAAGGATGATATATTGTATAGTATAAAGTATATTTATACACATATATTATAAAGTATGGTTTATTATTTATATTTGTGTATGTTAAATAGAGACAAGTACTAAGGAGAAAATGAAGAAGGGAAGGAGAATGGGGTGTTGGGAGGGGTTAGAATATTAAAAAGCCTGGTCAGGAAGGCATTTTTAAAACGTTTTATTATGAAAAGCATCAAATTAGCAGAAAAGTAGTAATTATGGCAGAGTTTGCACCCGATACTCACCACTAGCATTCAGTGATGGCTTACATTTGGCCACATTTGCTTCTTTTCTCTGATATTTCTGTATTAGCCAAACCATTTTAGAGTCTTGTTCAGACATCTTCACTCTCAAATGCTTCGGTTTCTGTCTTCAAAAAAGGAAGGGGGGGGCATTTTCCTATGCTGGAAGTCCTTTTTGCCACAGCAAACAAAATTAACTATGATTTCCTAATGTCATCTAATGCCCAGTAGAAAATGGCATTTGAGCTGCAGGTTGTGTGTGGGGGGGCATTCCAGACAGCAGGGAACAGCCAGTGCAAAGGCCCTAAGGCCAGAGGTTGTCTGGTGCCCTCCAGGAACTTCCAAGAGAGCATGATGCAGGAAATGAGTGAGCGAGGGGGCCTGGGGGAGAGATGAAACCAGAGAGGGAACAGGGCCAGCACCTGTATGGCTTTGTGGGCTGTGGTGGACATTTTGGTTTTTCTCCAGGAAAGTTCTGAGCATCAGAGAGCCATGAGCTGACTTGGGTGTGAACAGTATCCCTGGGGCTGTAGAGATGGGAAATAGAGGGAGGTGAGGGCTGAAAGCAGGGAACCCAGTGGGAAGATGACCAAACTAGCAAAAACTGTGGCTGGACTTGCTGGTGACTGTGGGTGTGGCAAGAAGTGCTGTGATTCTGGGTGCATTTGGAAGGTCAAGCAGACAGCAATTCCCCAAACCATTTGAAAGTTAGTTTCGGACATCATACCACCTCACCCTCAATCCTTTGGCTGAGTCTCCACCCTTCTGCCCAACCTCAGAGTGACTGACCCACACTTCCTCCCAGGGTCTCAATAATGACCATTAAAGCTGATTAAAAATAATCTGAGATTAACTCAAGGATCTCACATTGCATTTTGTTATCTTGTCTCTACTCTCCTTTAATCTGGATAGTTCCACAGCTCTGTTTGTCTTTCATGCTATTGATGTTTTTGAAGAGTCCAGGCCA
Organism: Bradypus variegatus; assembly: GCA_004027775.1. Lineage (NCBI taxonomy): Eukaryota > Metazoa > Chordata > Mammalia > Pilosa > Bradypodidae > Bradypus > Bradypus variegatus. The sequence goes on along the minus strand of PVKY010003069.1, from coordinate 3,783 downwards.
GTTGTTTTGAAGAATGTTCCTTAATTTGTTTCTTGTCTGATGTTTGCTTGTGGTTGGATGTTCTTTGGGCAGTCAGAACCCAAGGGTGATGCGGTGTCCTTGTCAGTGCATTATATCAGGAGCCAGATTATTAACCCAATGCATCCTGTCATTCCCATGTTGACATGGCCCAGTCATGGCGTGGTTAACTTGGGCAATTTGGGTGAGGTGGTATCTTAGTTTGCCTGAGCTGCTATCACAAACACCACAGACTGGTTATATTTTATCAACAGTAATTTATAGGTTCGCAGTTTTGTGGCCAGAAGTCCAAAATCTAGATATCAGCAAGGCTTGCTTTCTCTCCTAAGACCGTAGCATTCTGCTTCTGGCTGCCATCAATCCTTGGGGTTCCTTGGCTTTCCCCTCACATGGTGGCCTCCTCTCCTTTCTCCTTCTCTTCCAGTTTCCTCTAACTTCCCTCTTCTTTCTCCCTCTTGTGGCATTCTCTTTATAAGGCCTCCAGTAACCTGGATTAGGACCTGTCGTCCTTTGGCTGGGTGACATCTTAACTAAAAATAACATCTTCAAGAGGTCCTATTGACAATGGGGTCACCCCAGGAAAACTGATTAAGATTAATAGCGTGTCTAAATTGGGGTACATAATTCAATCCACCAGAGGTGGGTGCCCACCAGATTTCTTCACTGTAAAGGTACCTTCCCCCTTTGTCATTAATAAGTGAGCTTTGAACCCGTGTGAATACCCCATCCCCACCCCAATTTTTTTCCTCCTGGGTCCTGGCCTCCACTGATAACCCCTGCCTCCATCCATTTTTACCACAGTGGGAAGAAGATGGCATTTTCTGATTCTATCATTCCTTCTTTATTTATTTATTGGCAACCTTCTACAAATTTGCATGCCCCCCCCACCTCACCTCACTTCCCCTCCTCATCCCCATCTTTAAGTTTATGTCTATTGGTCTCCTGTGACTGCTGTCATAAATGACCACAAACATCATGGTGTAAAATAACAGAAATTTAGTCTCTCCCAGTTCTGGAAACCAGAAGTCCACATTGGTGGCATCAGGGGTTAGGACTTGAGCTGTCTTTTTGTTGTTATTCATTCATCTGTGCCTGGGCGAAAACGTGATGATGAAGCCAAACTCGAGGGACAGATGTGTGAGAGAAACTTTGCCCAGTCATGGGTCTGTGGGTGCCTGAAACACAGTTTGGGGCAAAAGTCTTTTGAGCATGTGACTGTGTGTGTGAGTGTGCGTGTGTGGGGGGAGGAGGAACTGGCAGCAAGAAGAGGGGAGGGGTCAGCTATTTCAGGCCAAACAAGGACCAACCCTGCATTTCCATCCTACATCCCTGCCCCGCCCTGGAAGGTAGGAGCTAAGGGGTGAAGGCTATGTTTAGGGTGTGGGAGAAGGAAGCACCCCCCAATCCTTTGCATGTCTCCAAGAGGAGGCACACAAAGCCAGTGACAATATTTGTACTGCCCACTGGTAAACAGGGGATTTGGGGATATCTGTGGAGGGCTTAGTAAAAATAGGCTCCTTACATCCTTTTTAACTACTCTTACAAAACACAAAAATATCAGGGAAGATATTTGTGCAATAAAGGGTTAACTCAGCAGGCCTGATGTGTCCAAACCTTGCACATTCCAAAGAAGGTTCTAGTCCTGGCCCGGCTCCTGGGAGGTCACCTCTAAGTCCGTGTCCTTGTTTGCCCGGGGCCTTGGGCCATGCCTGGTAGCCCAAGCTAACAGTGTGATTTATTATGGGGGGCCTCAGGCCACCCAGAGTGGGTTTGGCCTCTGGGAGGGGCTGGAGAGAGTAATTAAGGTCAGCATGGGGGTGTTCCATGCCTGTGATGGACCCCCATAAAAACCTTATACCCCAAGACTCACGTGAGCTGCCATGGATGGGATACTCTGTGTGAAGGATGTGTGGAGCCCAGCAAGCTGTTACCCTCGCAGTTATGGTTTATTACACTGAAAGGACACAGATGAAAGAACTGAGGGTGGGCTTTGCCCACAGGGTAATTGGAGGGGATTTGGGGACATCTATGGAGGAGTCAGAAAACACTTCCTGATGTCCTCTTTAATTATGATTAAAAAAAAACAAAGCACAAGGTATTAGAAAAGAGGTTAGATATTGAATACGCATAAAACTTACATCTTTTTCAAATTTTAATGGAAAACCTGTGTTTTCTTCTGTGATCACGACTTTTAAAAATGCACCAGGGTTTTCTGCCTGGAATGGCTACAGGCAATTCTTGATAATGTTTCCGATGATTTCCTCAAACTCTTTGTAGTCATAATCGAAGATAAATGTTGTTTGCACAAATATATGATAAATACAGTTTAAATAGCCATATTAAGCTTTATGACATTGGAAATTATATTTACCGAATTTAATAGCTGACTCAACTATCGAGTTGGGGAAGCCTACAGACGTGATAAAAACAATACAGCAAAGATAAGAAAGGATTATCATAAAGGAGTGTTTCCCTTTTGCGTGTGTGGAGAAGTAATGATTGGGAAGGGGTGTGTGCTTGATGTTCTGCTGTTTAAACTGGATGGTGGTTGCTCAGGAGATTGCTTCATAATTTTTTGCTAACTGGCATGTGGTCGGCTGAGAAGTGGTCTCCCCTCCCACCAAAAAAAAAAAAATCCACACCCTAATACAGTGTGTGAATGTTAACATATATGGCAAAAAATAGGTCTCTGCAGATGTGATTAAACTAAGGAACTTGCGATGAAGAGATTATAAATGTGGACCCAAAATGCAATGACCTGCATCTCAATAAAAGGAAGGCAGAGGAAGATTTTACACACACAGAAGAGAAGATGATGTGAAGAGGGAGCAGAGGGAGATTTGAAGATTCTGATCCCAGAGACTGGAGTGATGCAGCACAAGCCAACGAATGCAGGCAGCTACTGGAAGCTGAAAGAGGTAAAGAACAGGCTTTCCTCTAGAGTCTCCAGAGGAAGCCCAGAATTGCCAACACCTGATTTCCATCCAGTGACACTGACTTTGAAATTCTGGCCTCCAGAACTGTGAGAGAATACGTCTGTGTGTTTTCAGCTGCCCAGTTTGTGGTCATCTGACAACAGCCTCAGGAAACATTTATGGTTTATTTGTGTGTTTAAGTATTATGCAACCATGTTATTTCAAAATAAAAACATTTAAAATGATTCTAACGGTGCTCCCTTCTCTTTTCTTGACAAAAAGAATGTTGAAAATTCTTGGGATTGGGCCAGTGGATTTCAACCCCAGTTGAGCTTTTTCATGTTGAGTATTTCAAAATAATGAAGCTCTAATTTGCAGCCCTCTGGTATGTGGTTAGAGCAGTGTCCTGCTAGCTTGGAAGCTATGAGAGGGCAAAATGAACCACAAACAGGCAGAATAGCTGAAGATACCCTGCTTCATCGATCTAAGGTGAACATTTTAATATCACTGAAATTGGGATGCTTCTTAAAACCAATGGGGTCTTAGACTTGCTGCAGTTTTCATTGCCTGCACATGCATGGACTTTAAAAGTACTAGCCTCAAGGCTGGCAGACTGGAGATCAGTAGCTTGCAGGAAAAATCCCAGAGTCACACTTTTAATAACCCAGGAACCAGGGTTATGGGCATTGGTGGGTGAATGGGTGAATCAGATGTGTTTAGCTGCAAACTCAATCCTAACCCTACCCTACACATTTCACTGAGAATCTACTCTAGATGGAGTTGGCAATGAAGCATGGAGTGGGCTGTTTTGTTGGGAAGGGTCTCCCCAAAGATGTGACATTTGTGCTGA
>PVKY010003068.1:0-22946 GCA_004027775.1 Bradypus variegatus | reverse complement strand
TGGGGGTGACCACCTCTCCTCTTGGCTTGGCAGGAAGCATGGCACTCTGGCGGGCATACCAGCGAGCCCTGGCTGCTCACCCGTGGAAAGTCCAGGTGCTGACCGCTGGTGAGTGTCTCTCTGGGACCTGAGTGGCACCAGAGTGGGCTGCTTTGGGAAGCAGCGGCTTGTCCAACCGCCTGTCCCTCATGCCTTGCTTCTGTTCATGAAGGGGTGGCTGCCTCTCCTTCCAGGCTGTTCCAGTCTGTGGGGGAGGGTGTAGGCATAGTTGGCCTGGTTATGGAGTGGGATCTGAAGGGCCTCAAAAAGCTGAGGTGTCATCCCCTCCAGATGAAGGCACTGCCCTAGGGGGTCCCTACTTAGAAAATAAAAGATAACAATGAGGACTCACACTGAGTTATTTTCCCTAGTATTTTTTAAATTGTGATATGCATCTTAACATCCAAAAGAATTATTAAGATGTGTATGTTCAGTTTAAAGAGTATTAAACCTGAATACCCCTGTATCAGTGCTCAATTTTGCATCCCCTCGAGTGCCTCTCCCTAATTCACATGCCCTAAGAGGTAACCATTTTCCTGAGTTTTGTTTGTATCATTCCTTTGTTTTTCCTTTAGTTTTACCACCTATGTATTTATCCCCAAACAATACACTAACCAAGGTTTTTGTTTACTCCAAATCCAGTGATTGTGTAGCAACCTAGCAAAGGTAACCCAGTGACTTGGCTGCATTTGTAAACATCCTTATTTTAGCAGGTGAGCTCACCTAAGAGGGGATGGCAGAGAGTTAAGTAAATGTCTGGGTGGAAGGATTAGAAGGCCCATGACCATTGGGGCAGTACAAAGAGTGGTCAGATTAAGATGGAGTCTTGCCTTCATCTAGAGGAAGGGAGCAGAATTCTAATCATGAGCATGGGTTTCTGGGAGCAGGACTGTTGAACGGAAGGCCACTGAAAGCCAACGTGGAACAGGGATTGTTACTGAAATAACCCTACATTAGCACTAGAAACTTCATTGGGTGAATGGCCAGGGGAGATTCTTTTGCCCCTTCCTGGGACCCTCTCCAGCCTCCTGTGCCCAGCCACCCCATCCTGTCCTCAGAGTGTCCGTCAGCCTGCATGACTCACCTGGCTGCGTGTATGGTGACTCATGCTGGACTGTGTGGCTGTGATGGGAACTGACACGCTGGGCCCTTTGCCCAGCCTCAGATTCCCTCAGGGCCGGTGACTGCCAGAAGGAAGGTCCCCTCGTGGCCATCAAGAATATGGAGGGAGGGATAGTCCTTGTGTCTCCCCATTGCAAGGGAGCTGTGGCTGACGAGGGCAGGAGCTAGAGCTCCAAGGGGGTCCAAGTGCAGATCTGTGACTGCACTGGGGTTCTGGGCTATCTGTGCCAAAACCCTTTGTCCCCACACTCTCAGTCTTCCTCAGACTGTGCTGACATCCCTGTTCAGCCCCAAAGCAACCTGCAATCCCCTAGGTAGCATCTTTCTCAGATTTTTCCACACCCTCCAGACTTTTCCATCCCTCCTGCTCAGTGTTTTTACATCCACCTGCAAATAAAGGGGAGAGGTGGATTTTGTTCATTAAGCCCTTTTTTGAACCCCAGCACAGTAGTCCCTAGGGGCCCATGTGACAGCTCATCACACTGGAAAACAACGCAGAGATTTCAGATTTGGAGTTAGAAGACCAAGATTTGAATCTCAGAGCCATAGCACTTAGCAGCTGTGTTATTTAGGGCAAGTCAGTAAACCTCTTTGGGCCTCAGCTTCCTCATTTAGAACTTGGGTTTACTTATATATATTGTATTATACAAAGTCATTGTAGGGATTACATCTGTGAAAAGGCTATGGAAATCAGAAAATGTTGTATAAACTTAAAGGCTCAAGGGTCGGCCCTTTCTGAGTGTTGGCCACCCAGGCACAAGCTGTTCTCTTGATAGAGGTGCTTGGGTTGGGTTTGTTCCATTTGCCATAAATCTGAACATAGGTAACTGTTTTAGCCTTGGTTCCCCAAAAAGCAGAGCCTGAAGCTTATGTGCAGGTGCTTTGACAAGGAGTGAACCAAAGGAGGAAAAGAAGGAAAGCAATGCAAGGATGCATTATCAAATTGACCACTACTGAGAGCAATGGGTTGCTCAATTCCTTGGGACTGTCTGAGGAGCTCTTTGAAATGCATCTTAGGACTGTCTGGATAAAGGAGAAACCTTTATCCACCAACTCCCATCCCCATTGGTCAAAGTTCACCCTGTGGGATATGAACTCCCCTGTATTTCCAGGTTGCACATGGCCTGGTCACTGCATGGGATTCCAAGGTCAGGCCTCAACAGTGAAGTCCCAGGAATGGCAAAGGCTGGAGGGAGGACTCTGTTAGGCTGAACTGCTAGTGGCTGAAGTCAGAAATAGGTGAAGTCAAGGAAATCTAAAATTGTTCGTCGGAAGTGTCTGCTACCCCCAGTTTTCACCATGCCACAGGAACCTGGCAACCACATCCCTTCTTTTTTTGAGGGCCCTTCCAGTCTCCAGTAGGCCCAGGGCCTAGCTCCATCCGTCTTAGATCATTCTGGTCCTGCCATGGGGCAGCTGAGCTCCTCTAGACACTGGCTTCCCCAAAGTGTTGCCCCAGTATGTGAGAGCTTGATAGGTATGAAAGACCAGTCCCTAATAATACAGAGAAAGAAACTGAGGCAAGAGGAGGGAGTGGCATGAACTGAGGTCACACATGGCCAGTGCTAGAGCTGGCGTTGAACCTAGGTTCACACACAAACACACACACACACACACACACACTCTCTCTCCCTCTCTCTCTCTCTCTCTCTCTCTCTCTCTCTCTCTCTCTCTCTCTACACTGCCCTGTGCTAGAGACCACTGGGGCCAGAGAATGTGAAGTGTAGCCCCAACTAGTCTGGACTGACTACAGAACCATCTGTCTCTTCTCATTTTCTAGCTGTAGGACGGGTTTAGGCCAGGAATGGGGAGATCAGGCCTTACACCCAAGGAATAGTTTCTCTCCCCTTTCCCTGCTGGGCCTCGACTCCCTCTGGCTGTGTACCAGACCAAGCCCCTATCCCAGCCGCTGTTGAATTGTTAGAGACCTCTGGGGAGGAATGAGTTGGCAGTGCTGCTGTCCCATGTCAGTAACTACCTGCCCACCCAGGCCTCCTGTAGTCCCAAGGACACACTTCCTACTCCTCATTCCAAGAAGCTACTTCCTGCCCCTCTGGCTTCTCACCCCCCATTGATGTCTTATTTTCGTGCATCTAAATTCCATGGGCAGGAGCCAGAAAAGGAATAAAATTGGGAAAGTAGGGAATTTATCCCCACCTATGCCATAGAAGAAGGTGTTGGAGTTGGAACTTTTCTACTTGTGGGCAGAGGGTGGTCCCAAATAAATCTGTGCTCAGAAGCAGGCTACCCCCCCACACACTAGATCCTGTGGCAAGTGACAGCATAAGAACTGGCACCTACCCAGGGGCATGACGTCACATCCATGCCAGCGTCTGCCCCTGGGCTCTGTGCCCAGCCTGGCATTGGGGCATCACTGCCCCGCAGCCCCTCACCCTGCCCCATGGGCCCTGGGCCCTATGTCTCTATGAGCTTCCAGCCCCAGCCCCCTGGAAGGAAGTCCAACGAGAGGGGAGCCAGCAGTGCAAAGCCTTTGACCACTCTGGGGTTGCTGTGTGCACAGGGGACGTGATTATCTATGGACAGAAGAGAAACATCTGGGTACTGTTGTGTCTAAAATGAACAGAAGTGGCAGGGGCTACAGAGCCACACACCCCCTTCCCACTCCCTGCTGCTGCCCTGTCACTGAGGCTTGAAGGGCATGGTTTGGGGCCTTTGGAACCCACCTTTCTCTAAGGCAGCAGGCTTCTGGGACTATGGGGCTAGACGTCAGTGACTTGGGTTTCCATTCCAGCTCTGTCTTTACACTGAGGCATGACTGTTGGCAAGCTGTGAAGACTGAAAACGCATACCTCTTTGTGACTGTTTCTTTCCCAGACAAACAAGAAAACAGGAATATTGCTGCCTGCCCTCCCCACAAGGTGATGAGGTGACACACTCTGGGAGTAAAGGACAGAGGAGGTGCATTAGCCTAGGGTGTGTCCAATCTGCAGGCCGTCTGAGCCGTGCCCAGGCAGGACCCCCTGCTGCCGGGCAGCAGCCGCAGGAGCTTCTTTTGCCCACTGGCCTCAGAGCCCAGGTCTTCTAGGCTGTGCCTGGAATGCCCTGGCCTCTTCCTTGAGAGAAGGCCTGGGTGCAGGTCCCCATTCCATTCCTTACAAGTCCCCTCATCTCTCAGACCCTCTGTTTATCATTAAATGGAAATGTGACCACCTGTGTCCCAAACCTTTTGCGTAAAGTAAATGTCTTATTGGGGTTTCTGTCCTACTGCTACTATCTTCATTTAAGAAGTGACTGCCTTCGCTGCCTTCTCAGTATGGCCGCTGCGGCAGCTCCATCTCCTCCCTGGGAGTAGAGCCGGTGACCCCAGGCTGTGTGTGTGTGTGTGGTGGGGGGGGAGTAAATTAAATGTAACTGATGGGCAGGGATAGGGGGACAAGCCTTCAGTTCCATGAGGGTCTCACACCCGACATGTGCTCCTAGACTTACAGCTCTCCCAGAGCAGTCCTGCTGATTGGGGCAGTAAATTTGACAGTTTTCCTTCATTTGTCTTCTGAGCACCTGCCAGGGCTTGAGGTAGGTGTGGTGGGGTGGGGTGTGACAGAACAGAGAAGTGTAGGATCCTGTCTGTGCCCTCTAGAGGGTCACGTCTAGCAGTGTTCCAGGAAGGAGCCTCCACCACATTGGGAGTTTCAGGGAGAGGCAGGCAGGGCTGCCCTGACGGGTGCACCAGGGCAGCCCAGAGCGGTTTTGTGGCTGGGAGTGCCAGGGCCAAAAGCCACCCCCTCTGGGGGCCACAGCTTCAGCCCTAGCTCCCAGCCTTAACCAGTTGCCTCGGACTCGGCTGCTCAGGGGCAAAGCTCTGCAGAGGATGTGGGGGAAGAGCAGAGCAGTAAGTGTGCAGCCAGCATGGACGTCAGAGTCAGCTCCGGGCCAAGGAATGGGGTTGAGAGATGTGTTTGTCCAGTGCTAATTGAGGGCACAGGGATGGCGGTGGCAGTGGGGCTGGAGGGGGCCTCTCATTACACAGTGAGCTAGACAGGCGAGCTGGAGATCATACGGTCACTCTCCAAGCGGCCCAGTAGGTGTGTGCTAATTCCCTGGGGGCTCTGTAAATCGTGATTTTGCCCTGGTTTCTGGGTGCGGTTGTCCACTCTGGCTGCTTGGAGCTGGGTGACGGGGCAAGGGAGAGGACAGGAAGTGGGTGCCAAGGGGAGAAGTGGCCGAACTACTCATTGCCAGCTCAGTCCAAGTTTGTGAGTGGGGAAGACTGGGTTTAGGTGATTATGCTGGGAGGGGGCCAGGACTCTTCTTTGTGGGGACCCTTACCAGCTCAACCAGTCATCTTTCTGCCTGGGGCTATCTGAGTACTCATATTTTAGAAAAATTATTATTGGTGCTGTACTCTACAGATATATAGAGACCCTAAGACCAAGGTGAAAGAGATTACCATAGTCTCGCTTCAGACTGGGTCAAGGGGCAAAAACCAAGCTCCTTGCTATTCTATATGTGATCTGTTCACAGGGTGGAATCCTGGAAGGAAAACAGGTCTTGTGCCAGGTCTGCCACTTACTAGTTGGGTGAGATCCTGGACCTTCATTTCTACACCTGTAAAATAAGAAGTTTGGATGAAAGTATCTGGAAGACCCTTTCCAATTCTGACAGTCTGTGGTTCTCAACCTCCTGGGGCCTTGGATTCTCCTTCCTCTGTCCACAGTGTCTGACCGTGGCTTCCCTTTTACTGTTCAGTACAGAGCTCCTGGGCCCTGGCCTGCTTGAGGCCTGCTGTCCCCATTTCTCACAGGATGCACATGAGGGGTTGCCATCCTCGGGGAGAGGAGAGCATTCAGGAGCAGGCAGCAACTGGCCGTTTGTCCCCAGATTTAAGCCCTCGGGCTCAGAGAGCCGCAGCCTCATTCAAGCAGACTTACTTTCCTCCTCAGGATGGCTTCCCAGCAGGGACCACTTGGAAACACTTCCACCCTCAGGAGAGGTCCTGACAACACATGTGTGCCCTACACAGGGTCCCTGATGGGCCTGGGTGACGTTATCTCACAACAGCTGGTGGAGAAGAAGGGTCTGCGGGAACACCAGAGTGGCCGGACCCTGACCATGATAACTCTGGGCTGTGGCTTTGTGGTAAGTTCTGCCCACAGTAGGGCTGCCAGTGGTCTTAGTTCCATGCCCTCCTTTGACTTCCCTTGGCTCCTTTCACATCTCTACCAATCTGCCTTCCTCTTTTGGCCTGGCCCTCTGCTGCCTCGGGGATTTGGGTTTCTAATGCTTGGGGAAGAGCTTTGTGATATAAAAGCCAAGTTCTCTCCTCACTGCATCCTCGGCCCCTATCTGGGGTTTACTTTCAGGGCCCGGTAGTTGGAGGCTGGTATAGGGTTTTGGACCAGCTCATCCCTGGCACCACCAAGAAAGATGCACTAAAGAAGATGTTATTTGATCAGGTGAGCAGGAAGAAAAGGGATTCAGGAAGGGCGAGCCATGTTGGGGAACGGTGGGGATTCAGGGCTGTTTATTTCCAAAATCCATGTTCACGGAGCTTTAATTTCTCTTCCCTAGGGGGGGTTTGCCCCATGTTTTCTAGGCTGTTTCCTCCCACTAGTTGGGACACTCAATGGACTGTCAGCCCAGGACAATTGGACCAAACTCCAACGAGTGAGCTGGGCAGTGGGGGAAGACCTCTGGCTGGTAGACCAGCAGTCCCAGGGGAATGAGGCAGGATTCGCGGGGATGGGTAGGTGGAAGTGCAGGTGGAGCCCCAGGCTCTGGAGGAGAGGCGCTGAGGAGAGGAGTGCAGGGGAGTCTTCTTGGAAGAGAGGTCAGACTGGGAGGTGGGAGCAGCCTGGAGGTTAAAATTTTCATTTGTTCCTTCTCTTGTCTTCCTCAGGATTATCCTGATGCCCTCATCACCAACTACTATGTAAGACCTGAGTCCTCGGCTGCCTGTTCTCTTGCTTCCTTGAGTCCAGAAATGGGCTTGAGGGTCCTCCTGACGTAGAAATCCCCTGGTTGGGAGGGCTCTCTCATTCCCAGTGTGGACACCACACTCAGGGAAGCCCTCACCCAGCTGTTCCACCTTTTCTTGTGTGTAGCCACTGGGGTAAGGCCAAGCTAGGCAGTGAGGTGGGGGGGTCAGATGATGGAGGTAGCCACTCAACTTTTACCTCCCCTTTCTTGCAGCTCTGGCCTGCTGTGCAGTTGGCCAACTTCTACCTGGTTCCTCTTCATTACAGGTATGATAGCTCCCTACCTCTCCCTTCAAGGAAGATCCACATTACAAACACGTGAAGATAAAATGATTCTAATTTCAGCCTGAGCTACTTTAGGACCATCCCTCCACCCTCACCCCCCACCCTCACCCCCCAACCAGAACACTCAGTCCCTGTCAGTGCTCCTTAGACTACAAGTATTTTATTCAGACCATCTTACCCATTACCGAAACTGTCCCAGGGTGTCTGTCTGCTGACTTTCTTTCATCTTCCTAGGGAGGATCCTGCTTCCACAACCCTTGTCTCCATCCCACCTGAGTTCTCCACCTCTGATGCGTTATCTGCAGGGACAGTGACTGGGGAGTGGCAGCCTAGATTAGATAGAAAGGTAGACCAGAAAGCCAGGTAGGAACCTGGTCAGGTTAGTGCACTGCAAAATATGGTTTTACCCTAACAATAAAGGTAGTTGCTGAACTGCAATAAAAAATAGAGTGGAATGAAAGATGAGTAGTTAAAATGGTTGGAGGTGAGGGGACAATATGAAAATCTTTAGAAGAAGTATGGTTAAAGTTTACATTAATAGCATAATTAAAAGGCATACAGACTTAGGATCCAAATTGTAAACATTAGGTTTCCTTGCAACACTCTCTGCAACTAAACCAAGGTAAATTTAAAATAAAAATGGATGGCAGGCCATCCATTTTTGGAATATGAAATATCAGCTGGTACAAGACAGACAGAGACATGTATTTAGAAGAGGCCTGGAAAGACATACAAATAACAGCCATACATGGCAAGAAAGCTACTCAGGATATTTAACTTTTGCTGCTGTTGTCAGGACAGTTCTGGGATGGTGCAAGAACTGAGCTCCTTGTCCTCTGGTCTGAGCCCCACAGTCCCTCTGTAAGGGGCCAAGGGAAGGAGGCCCAAACTCCGGATGTTCTCAGACATAACCCCTCCTTTTCCATTGCACTTTCTGCTGCCTCTTCCATCTCTGTACCCCTTTGCTTCTCATTTTGCTTCCTTTTCTCCCTGATGCCATTCCTGTTCCTTAGGTTGGCTGTCGTCCAGTGTGTCGCTGTTATCTGGAACTCCTACCTGTCCTGGAAGGCACATCGGCTCTAGGCCTGTCTCGCTCCATTGTTTCTGCCTTGCAGTGATGAAGAGGCTGGAATGTGTCAGACAGCCTCTTCAGAGTGGTTATATCCCTTTTCACCGGGTTGGGTTGCTGGTCAAAACTTAACGGGTCACCACTATGAAATGGCTCATTTTGCTCTAAAATGTAAACCAACTCCTTTCAAAATGACCAAAACCTTTAGAATGCTCCTTTGCCCCCTACATAATATGCATGCCATAAATAATTATTTACCTGTCTTGATCGTTTGGCTTTCTCAGTTAACTCCCATATCGTGACAAATGCCATTCAACCTTGCTCCATGGATACACCTTCCCAACCCTAATGTGGCTCCAGCTCTTTTGGGACTCTTCCAACCCTATAAATATGTTCTTAGCAGAAGCAGTGAGTAAGATTCATTCAAAAACTATTGGGGAGATTTCTAGATCTGGAAAGAAGCCCAGAGATCACCAAGCCCAGACTTTTACAAATGGGAAAACTGCGGCCCATGGAGGTAGTGACCTGCCCATACCATGAGTTAGTGGCAGAGTAGAAACTTGAACCTAAATTTCCTTACTTCCTACCCAGTGATCTTAACCTGAAGGTTAAAAGTAGGTAATACTGCTGCTGTGGTTCCCAGGAGAAAACTAACTTGTCTAAACTACCACCTTGGGCAAACTCAGGGGCAGATGGGACAGCCTTTTTGTAGTCTGAAGGCACCGTGAAACCAGAGAACCTCTTTATATGATGCATCAGGCAGACAGCCCTAGCATTTAGATCGTGTGATGGGAAGCTCAAGACTCAGGAGAGTTAAGCAGCGGCAGACCCGGGGTGCTTCAGCTCCTCTGGGTGGGTCCCGTGGTGGTTGCCAGATGCCCCTGGTGCGCTCCTGATTGCCTCAGTTTGCGGAACTGATGGTTGAGGCTAGAGACCATCTGAACGGCGCAGCCTTCGCCCCAAGCCTCGGCGCAGTGTAGGGGTGGAGGACAGGGTCAGCACCACGGACAGCACCCTCGTCCCCGCCTCCTGTCGTGAGCCGAATATGCGGCCCGGGACCAATCTGGTCTGGGGGTGGGCCCTCGGAGTTGCTGGCTTTTCTAAGTGGGATGAAGGACTCTCGTGCGTTCCAGAGCAATCTTTACGCCCCAGTCAGCTTCTCGTTTTCCTGAGCCCGGTGCCGCTTCCAGCGCCCGCCCGGAAGACAAGAAGTCGAGCGTCCGGAGGCGCGGCCCCCGGGGGGCTCACAACCCGCCGGACTCGGAGCGCGGCCGTCATTGCTTCTACAATCAGTGCATGTTCTTTGCTGACGTCAGTCGGAGCTGTCTTGGCGCTATATAAGGCTGGCGACGGTGCCGGGACAGACCCCGTGCTCCCCGAGGCGCCCTCAGCCGGTCCCGAGAGACAGACTGGAGCTCCGTCTCGCACCGTGCAAGCCCTACCTGTGAGTGGCTCGGAGCATCGGCACCAGAACTCTGCGCTCGTTTCTCCCACGGCGACCCGCCAAGAGGGAGTGAGGGGTGGCACGGGACGGGGGCCGTGGCTGGGGCTGGAGGGCAGGCTGTGGGCACCGGGCGGCAGCTGGAGGGACCCGGCGGGGGCGCTGGATGTGGCGCCACCTGCGGCTGCCCTGGACGCGCCTCACCGTGCCCTGCTCCTGTGTGTCCAGGGCGGCTGCACCATGAGGCAGGCAGGACGCGCGGCGCTGCTGGCGGCGCTGCTCCTCCTGGCACAGCTGCGCCCAGGGAGCAGCCGCTGGAGCTGGGAGGCGGCGGAAGCCGGGGTCCCGGACCCGAGTCTGCGCTGGAGCCCCGGGGCGCCGAGCCAGGGCGGCCGGGCCCGCGCGCTTCTCTTGTTGCTGGCTGAGCGCATCCCGCGCCGCGCGGAGCCGGGCCGAAGGGGATCCGGGACGGCAGGCGAGCGGCCACGACGGGACGACCCCCCACTGTCCATCGACCTCACCTTCCACCTGCTGCGGACCCTGCTGGAGCTGGCGCGGACACAGAGCCAGCGGGAGCGCGCCGAGCAGAACCGCATTATATTCGACTCAGTGGGCAAGTGATCGATCCGGTCCGGGGCCGCAAACACCTTGACCCTCACCCCCCACCTCTGGGCTGGGATGTGCGCGACCGAACTGACCTGGACCCGCCCGGCCAGAAACGCCCTGGCCTGAGCATTCTTTATATTACTATTTTTTAATAAAAGTGCTGAAGAGCCTTTGGTTTCTGTCGTGGAGGTGGCGGGAAGCCATAGTAGAGTGGGACCCTGTGGGACATTGGGGCCTCCCAGCTAGCGGGAGGGAACGCGATGCCGCAGGAGGTCTCCGGGAGAACGGCTTTCGGCCGGGGACCACCTCAGGAACCCAGAGGTCCCAGCGCCGCTGTCCGACGCCTGAACCCCTTCCCGCGCCCTTGGTCAGGGAGGTGCCGAATAAGGGTACATTCTACTTCGGCCCCCCAAATGGCCCCAGTTCCGGACAAGGGCGGGACGGTAGTGGCTTCACCTCCGGAGCCCGGGCTGAGGGAGTGACGCCGAAAGGAGATGCGGGTCTGGGACTCAGAAGCCCTTTATTGAGCCCCCTCCGGGCGGGGCGCCGAGCTGGGTGGCGCCGTGGTCTCTGTGCAGCTCCTCCACCACCCGGAGCGCCAGGCCCGGGGTGCGCGGGCTCCCGGATTGGGGTCGGGTCAGTGCCGGCCTAGACAGGGAAAGGAAGTTCGGTGGGCGGGCGCTCCCAAGGAACGCGGCGGGCCGAGACCGGGCGCAGCCTCTTCCCCCGGCCACGAGGGTTTCTCCTTTACCTGCCCACCCAATCTAGCATCCCCAAGCCCCAGAAGAATGGCGAGCGGGAAAGGAAAAGCACTTTTGCGCGCGCGCTGAGGGGCGCTCCTCCCCGGTTCGGGGATGAGGTGGCACTTAAAAGGAGCCGGGGCTCCAAGCGCCCGCTGCAGCTGCAGGGAGGACCGACACCAGGGGCGGGGACAGGAGCGTGCCGGCCGGGCCGGCCCCAGGCCCCTGGGGCCGCACTCACCTTCCGGCCCGTCCGGCCGCTCCTCCTCTGGCCCCGCGCTGCCCTCCTCTCGGTCCAGGGCCCCATCCTCATCCTCTTCCTCCCTGGAGGCGCCTGGCCGAAGGGAGCCCCCGTAAGGTGGAGTCGTTGCTTTTCTGGCTGCACCCGAGGCTCTGGACGCCCTGCCCGGGGCCGCCGCCGCCCCCTAGCTCCCGGGCTCCCCGGCTCCTCACCCGGCTGGAAGTCTATGGTCCTCAGCATTTCGGCCACGTGCTCCACGCTCACGGTGAACTGCTCCATGCTCTCGTAGCCCGGCTCCGGCGGTCCCGCCAGCGCCACTTTGGACATTGTCCCGACCCTGCGGCGACCACAGCGGCTTAGCTGGAAACCACCCGGCACCCTCAGCCCTCACCCCCTCCCCGCAATGGTGGGGCCCGAGGGGACCCTTCCTTCCCCTTCCCTTTCCTCCTGGCTCCACCTACTCACTTATTGATCAGCTCCTTGGCCTGCTACAGGGAAGAAACGAAGGATCAGAGTAAGCACTGGGCTAATCCCCCACAAAGTCCCATTTCCGAGTCCCCACAGTCCTGCGGGGTAGGTGGGCAGCACAACCCAATTTCGTGCAGGGAAAGTAAGGACGAGACACCAGACTGGAACCCAGGTCTCAGGTGCCCAGGCCCCCACTCCAGCCACTGCTCACACAGCCGCCCTTCTCCAGGGCCCACCTGGAGGTAGAGCGCCATCTGCGGCTCCTCCATGGACTGGATGGCGGACTCCACGAGCTTCGAGGAGGTCTCCAGGTGGTCTCCGTACTGGCGGATGAGGCCGCGGACGCGCTGCAGCTTCCCCTCCTGCTCGCGGGCCACCGCCTGCAGCAGCTCGCCCTTGCGCTCCTCCAGCACAGCGCACAGAGTCTCGAACTTTTGGTTTAGCAGCTGCTTCTGTCGGCGGCTGTTGTCCTGTTGGACCGGGAGCAAGGATAAGGGAAGGAGTGGCTGAGACGCCACAGCTGAGAAACCCCGCACCCGCGTCCTGTTCCCCACCTAAAGGAAGTCACAGAGAGCCAGGAAGGAAAGTGACCTATTGGTGGCCACACCCCAAGTTAGTGGCAGCACCAAAACTCCAGCCAAGAGCTCATGATTCCCAAATATTTTCTGTAATAACAGCAACAACACAATTTTTAAAAGCAGCTTCACTTCTGTATCCCTGGCCTTGGATTTTACTTGCATTATCTCATTTAATCTTCAAAAAGACACAATGAGGTAGCTGCTAGATCATTATCATTATCACTATTTTATTTAGTAAAAACAAAACCAGAGCACAGAGAAGTTAAGTGACTGGTCCAAAGTCACAGAGCTAGTAAGTGGCAGAGCTGGGATTCAAACCCAGCAGTTTGGCTGAACGCATCCCAGGCGCCCAGAAACTCTCCAGCCAGCAGGGACCCGAGAAGGGCGGAAAGAGGCCATGGCTTGGGAGGCCAGGCCAGTGTGTTCCCTCCCTTCCCGGGCTCACCTCGATGGTCTGGCACACCTCCTCCATTTGCGTGATCACTGCTTGCACACGGTCGTTGCCGGCCACCAGCATCGCGATGCCATCGCTGAGCTCACTCTGCCACACACACGGGGCAGCCTTGAAGGCACAGGGGCCTAGCCGAGAGCGGCACCCCCCACCCCCCACCCCAGCCTGGGCTCCCCAAAGAAGGACTCTTCCTGCAACACCCCTCCATCAGGGCCTCTTCAGGGCACTGTTATGGGGATCTAGGGGTCTTGGAACCATCTGAGAAGAATGGAAGCACATCCTATAGGTTCTGGAAGGGGGTGGAGAGAGGAAGCCTTCCACCACTAAATGAGAAAGGAAAAACATCCACTAGATACACCAGACACTGTGCTGGGTACTTGATAGATTTCGTCTTTCTCCAATCCTGAAAAATCCCTAGCAATTATCTCGCCTCTTGCCTCTTCTCCATTCTCTTTATTCTCTCATTCTGCATTTCTGATTAGATACATGTTAGATCTTCTCATGCTCAGCTCAGTGCTGCATTCTGGGTGGTTTGTTCCATCCTCTTCCTCTTCACTAATTCTATCTACAAAGGAATCTGTCATTTTATTAATCTTTTGAATGTTTTATTTCAACAATTATATTTTCATTTCTAAAAACTCCATTTGGTTCTTTGTTCAACTGCACGGTCATTTTTGACTGCTTGGTTTTTAATTCCATCTTTTTAAAAAACATTGTATACATAGCAACTTTCTATTTTTATAATAATTCCAATATCTGAATTTCTCACTGTTGTTTTTGTTTCTGCTGACTTCACACGTGGTACATTTCTTTGTACATCTTCACTTGTGAGCTAATATTTTGTTGATCTTACTTTAAAGAAACCCCAGGACCCAAACTGAGGATGCTTTCCTGCAGAAAGAATCTGCATATGTTTCTGTCAAAATGACCACTCAGCTCACTTTAGCTGACTACTTTAGCTCCTGGGTGCAACTGACCACTCTATCTCCTGGGATTCCAGCTTCCCTCTGGGAGTTTGGGGAGTCCCAGTGTGGGTCCCCTGCCTTGTCAGGGTTTGGGGCTGGCTCTCTATCTCCATGATGATGCCAGCATTTGTCTGCCGGGAAATCTGGCCTCTCCTGGGTGTTCCACTCAGGGTTCTGTTTTCATCTCCCTCTCTCCTCCTCCCCACAACTCCTCCTCCAAAATTTGGAGGTTCCCTTTGCTTCCTAAGTGCCTAGCGATAGGCACTTATGTTTTATGCAGCATCTATCTGTGGGATAATGAGAGTACTCAGTCCACCCTAGCGAAGTCGCTAAGTACTTCCATTGTTATCTAATGATACGCTCACAACAACTCTCAAAAGTGGATTTTTTTCATCCCCATTTTACAAATGAGGAAGACGAGGGTCAGAGAAATAAGATAACTTGTCCGAGGTCTCACTAAGTTAGGCTAAAGCTGGGACTTGGGCCTAGATCTCCCCGACTTCAAAACCAGGTGGAATAAGAGGCTGAAGTTGGAGACTCTGTCCTATGCCCCACTCCCCAGAGGCTGGTCCCTCTCCTGCTTGATACCTTCTGGCGTTTGTAGATGGTGGGCAGTGGGGCCACCTCACAGTCCTTGTGGGCACCAAAGACCTTGCAGAGAGAGCAGGTGGGCACTTCACAGCTCAGGCAGTAGATATTGACCTTCTCTTCCTCATGCTCCTCGCACATGAGGTGCTGCTCAGCCTTGGAGTGCAGGGGGCTGGAGGGGAGCAGGCAGGGGCAGGTGGTCAGGGGCCAGGCCAGGGAGAGCAGGGTAGACCAAGAGAGCCCAGCTCCATGCACACCGCCACCACTGCCACCTCCTCTGCCTGCAGCTGGGGCTGTGTGGGCCAGTGGGTGCCTTCCATAGTGCTCTTAGTTTGGGGACTAGAAAGAGCTAAGGGATAGAGGAGGCTGGGATCCAGGAGCAGCCTCACATAGTCTGTATCCCAGGCTGGGAAGCCCATAGGACAGGAAGTCATGGAGGACTGGCAAGGACCCTGCAGGCGCTTTCAACCAGAATGTTCCGCTTGTTGTGAAAAGGAGAGAAAATGGCTCAAATCTCTGGGGAAACCTCCTGCCATGGATCTGCACTTGCCCCCAGGGTGGATAATTCATCAGATTCTGTGTGTAAATATTCTGAGCCAACATAACCAAAAATGAGGCACCTGGGTCAAGTCCCTTCCCACCTGGCGGGGCAGGTGGCTGGTTTCAGTCCTCCCATTCTGGCCCTGCTGGGTTCCCTGATTGTGTCCCAGGCCCCAGGCTTCAGAGAGGCCAGAGCCCCTGACAGCTCACCGGGATGACTCCTGCTTGTAGATGTCGATAATGTTCTCCACCAGCAGGTTTCGCTGCAGACCGTAGACACCATGTCGGTCCAGGACAACCTCATGCCTGCAGGAAGGGCAGCGGAAACGGCCTCCCGAAGACACGGTGGTGGAGCTCCGGGATTGCCACAGAGGGTTCGAGGCCTGTGGGGTCAGGCAGCACAAGGCATCAGGAAACTGGGGGGAGGCCGGGGGAAAGCCCGTCTCTATGGCGGGGTCTTCCTCGGAGAGCAGCTCAGGGTGGATGACCATAGAGACAGGTTTTCCACCTTTGCTTCATCACCCATCTCCATCTCCTTGAGTGTCTGCATCCAGAGCCCAACCGTGGCCAAGGCCTATATGTCATATACCATGTTTCTCTTAATCCACTCCTGCAGTTGGGACCCATTGTAAAGAAGACCTTTGGAAGATGCTCTTTTTAGGTAAGATGCGGTCCAACTGGATGAGGTTGGGCCTTACTCCGATTCCTGGAACCTCCATGAAGAGGACACAGGAGTAGACGCGGAAGTCAATGGAACCCGGAAGAGAAAGGAAAAGACATGCTGTGGGATGGGAAAGCCAAGGAACCGAGGCTTACCAGCCAGCCAGACCACCACTGACCCTGGGAGGTAGCAAGTCTTTTGGCATCTGAAACTGGGAGCCAATAAATTCTCATAGTTTAAGCCAGCCCACTGTGTGGTGTCTGTCATAGCAGCTATGAAATGAAGGCAGCTTATCAGGATGGGATCTCTCCAAAGGGGCCCAGCACAGACCTATAGGAAGCAAGTGGCCCAGATAGGAAAGCTAAGGTGAGAAATGGACCCTGAGTGGGCCAGGTCTGGGGGAAGTTCTCCATAGAACTGGGCAGGGGCCCAAGCAGTGGCCAGTGCTAAACCAGCTAGATAGTTCTGGGGATTGCTCCAGGGGCTGGGAGTCCAGGAGTGCTGGGTTCTTAGGCTGACCCTGACACTGTTTTATGACATGAACTTGTGCAAGCCTTCAGCCTCTGTAAAATTAAGGTCTAGAATGGATTACCCATTCTACAACATTGATTGAGTGTGCCAGGTAATTGCTAGGTCCCAGGTGATAAAGATATGAACAAAATGCATATCCCTGCCTGAAGGACAAGCAAATGGACAACTGCCTCTGGCAGGATGGCTCTTATGAAAAGGGCAAGCTCCAAAGGAGGACTACAACAGATGCACAATGCTTCCTCCCACTCACACCCCCTTCTTAGGAACTTGCTCCGTCCTATCCTAAAAGCGAGAGCCCTGCCTAGGACTACCTACCCCTGGCCACAGGTGATGGGCTCAGGGTTGAGAGGGTGATCACCTGATTGAAGCAGGACCAGATTTTCTCTCCCAGGAATTTGGCTTTGAGACACACAGGCTGAGGTGTCTTGACCAAGTGCAGCTCTGGAACCTAAAATGCCCACGGAGTTGGGCTAAGAGCCAGCATTATGGCCGCCTGATGTCTTGCGCAAGTGGAAGTAGAAAGTGTGGGGAGGTCAGGAACTACGAGCCAAACAGAGGTGGCTTGTCTGCAGAGAAGAGAAAAGAGCCAGCATGTGCAGAGCAGCCAAGATGAAAGACGGGCAGAGGCTGCTTGTTGTTCCCTGATCTCCCCCCAACTCTTCTTTAATAAGAGTCCCTGAGTTTTAGCAAGATGCATGGCTGCCTGGAATAAAGACCATGCATTCAAGTCTCCCTTCCTGCTAGGCGTTGCCATGTGACTATGTTCTGCCTGATGGGCTGTAGACAGAAGTGTTTTTGCTATTTTTGTGGAAGTATCTTTAATGGAAATGGGCACATCCTGGTATTTTGCAAATGGCAGCATTAGCAAACTAGAACACCTACTTATAATTGTGTCTGAGAGTCACCCCCAGAGAACCCCTTTTGTGGTTCCAGTGTGGCCTAAGCCCATTCAGCAGGTAAACTCGCTGCCCTCCCCACTATGTGGGACATGACTCCCAAGGGTGTAAATCTCCCTGGCAACATGGGACATGACTCCTGGGAATGAGCCATGCCCTGGCATCATAGGATTGAGAAAATCTTCTTGACCAAAAGAGGAACAAAATGAAACAAAATCATGTTTTGGTAGCAAAGAGATTCAAACGGAGTCAAGAGGTCATTCTGGAGGTTACTGTTCTGCATTATATAGATATCCCCTTTTAGTTTTTAGTGTATAGAATAGCTAGAAGGAAATATCTGAAAATGTTGAACTGTAATCCAGTATTCCTGATTATTGAAGTGTATAACTCATCTGTAGCTTATATGGTGTGACTGTGTGACTGTGAAATCCTTGTGACTCACACTCCCTTTATCCAGTGTATGGACAGAGGAGTAGAAAAATGGGGGAAAAAAGTAAATGAATAATAGTGGGGGAGGAGTGTTTTGGGGTTCTTTTTTACTTTTATTTGTATTCTTTTTACTTTTATTTTTTGGAGTAATGAAAATGTTCAAAAATTGATTGTGGTGATGAACGCACAATTATATGATGATACTGTGAACAACTGTTGTACACTTTGTTTGGATGATTGTAGAGTATGTGAATATATTTCAATAAAATTGCATTAAAAAAAAGTGGAGCTCGGGTAAGAAGACAGCAGCTCCCACTATGGGAAGACAGAAGAGCGCAGTTCCAAAAGAAGGGGTGGGTTTGGGTGTCTCCTGAGGGAAATGGTTGTGAACCAGGTGGCCCCCCAAAGCATGCACCTAACCTAGTGATTAAGAGGTGAGGGAAGTGTTTGGGATTAGTGACGTCGCTAATATCTGAAGGATGAATGGTTAGCCAGGGGTTAGCCAGGTAGAAGATGGGGAAGGAGGAAAGAGTGTGTCAGGCCACAGGAACGGTGTCAACAGAAACCTAATGGTGAGGATTTTCAGGAGGACTGAATGGCACCTGGCACGGTGACGGGGAGCGTGTGAGCAGTACACTGGAGAAGGACCGCCAGGACCCAATGCATGAAGGACTTGGCAGACCTCTCTAAGGAGTCTGGACTTTGTTCTTAGAAGAGTGATATACTAAGGCTTGTGTTTTAGAAAAGCCATCTGGTTATGGGTGGAGGATGGATCAAGGGTGGGTAAGAGCCAGGGAGATCCATTAGCAGGAGGCCACTGCAATGATCACAGGAGCTGGTCATCCAAACCCAGGCACTGGAAAAAAGCATGAGGCTAGCAGTCAAGAGATGAAAATGGTAGTCACTGTTTCTGCATCTTTAAAAGATGACAATTCTATCTACAGTACAGGTTTCTCGTGGGGAAGAGCAATTGGACACCCCCTTGTAAACTAGAAAGCACTATACAACTGTGAGGTCCCTGACTTTCACTGCCTAGGACCCCGATATGGTGTAGGGTGGTAGAAATGCTGAGAATCACTGAGGTGAAAGGAGAACTGAGTTGGGGTGGGGGCGTATGTAAGCGTGAGGATGTGAAGAAGTCATTCTGGAGGCCAGAATCATAATAGATCTCACATATGAAAACCATCTACTAGCAACTGGAGGAGTCCTGTGTATCTTCCCTTGAAAAAAATATGAACACTTAAAAACCACAACACATTTGTAGTACAGTAATACTAATTCCTTTGTCATTGTTATAAAACTTTAATTTTCATGCACTTGATATAGTATAAACAACCTATAAACTTCATAATGATCAACTTTGAAAAGTTGTTTTTGTTTTAGAGAATTGTATTTTTAAAGATACTCTAAAAAAGAAAGTTACATCTGTGAATAAAATTTCCTTGTGTTACTTCTTGCAAACCATCATTTAATGAGTTTTGCACTATAAATGTTTTTGCGTCTTTGAAAGTTGTTTGCACACTTGACAACATTTTTTATCTTCTTGGGGCAACTTTCTTTTCTCCACAAAAACCCAAGTAAGGACATTGTACCAATTTACTTTTACTTCCTTCTTGTTTGCTGAGTTAAAAATGGGTAGATGCGATAATACCTGATAAAGTACATAAAATGCCAAGACCCTGGCTAATTGACAGCAGATCACTGATAAAACATATCATCCAAAAAAGAGCAATGCAGAACTTGAAGTGTCCAAACATGTTGTAGATGGCTGGTAAAGTGTTCCCAATGATGCAGTAAATTGGTAAATTCACCATGACAGCTATTACCCCACATAGCAACACCATAAGCAAAGCAAAAACTCACCAGGGGGCCAAATATTCCTCCTCCAAACAGGGGCTTGAAGAAGAGCAAAGCAACCAGTTGCACAGATGGCAACATTGGAGCCTGGTAGTACAGCAGCTGCAATGGAGTATACTTGGCATTCATTCCATCTGGCTCCCACCCACCCGGTGAGCTGCTGTCCAGTGGCGAAGGTTTTCTTGTAGCAGAGCATCTGGGTAGCTACGATCGGTGGTCATGGCCTTGACCAGCTGATAGGTGCCTGGGGTGCTGTTTCATAGAGAGAGGCTGGTGAAGCCCATGAAGCCACAGAAGCCGAGAGCCAAGAAGAGTTCTTAGAGGGCAGCAGACTTTGGGAAGCAAAGCTGTCCAGCTTCTGGCAGATGCACAAGCCCAGCCAAGTGACCACGAGGTACATGAGGGTGGGGCTCCTGTTGGGGAATCCATGGTGGACACAGAGCCATTTGTTGAGGAACACTATGCAGATGGACACCATCAAGTAGAGCAGGAGCCCGGCGGTGATGGTGCCCTGTACTTGGTCCACAATGATGCCACGGCCCCAGCCCCACACCCAGTGGTGACCCCTGCAGAGCCAGAGCTCTCCAGGCTCTGAAAAGGCACCAAGCTCATCTCCTGCTGCCCTTCCCTTCATATGCCACTTCTTCATAGCTGCTGGCCTCACCACCCAGCAGGGGAGAAGCAGGCACCTGTCAGGTTCCTGGGGTGGCAGAGATGCCACAGCAGTGCACACATGCTCCGCTGCCTCCCATGGAGCAGGAGGGGACGTGTAATAGGTTTCAAGATTGGAAAGGGTGAGTCCTCCAACTTTCTTCCTCTTTTCCAAGATGTTTTTGGCTATTCAGGGCCTCTTACTCTTCCATATAAATTTGATAAGTGAGCTTTTCCATTTCTGCAAAGAAGGCTGTTGGAATTTGTACTGGGACTACGTTGAATCTGTAAATTGCTTTGGGTAGAGTTGACATCTTAACGATATCTAGTCTTCTAATCTGTGAACATGGAATGTCCTTCCATTGATTTTGGTCTTCTTTGATTTATTTTAGCAATGTTTTGTAGTTTTCTGTGTATAAGTTCATTACATCCTTGGTTAGATTTATTCTCAGTTATATGATTCTTTTAGCTGCTACTGTAAATGGAATTCTTTTCTTGATTTCCTCTTCATATTGTTCATTACTAGTGTATAGAAATGCTACTGATTTTTGCATGTTGATCTTGTACCCAGCCACTTTAGTGAATTTGTTAATTAGCTCTAGGAACTTTGTTGTATCTCTGTTTAACTTTGACTCATGTGATCCCATCATCTCACTTCTCCTGTTTGTGCCTCCGCCTCGCTGTTGATGCAGCCTCCTCCTACTGATGCAAGCAGTTCCTGAATTCCATCTCCTCTGACATAGCCCTAGTGTATTTCAGTGGGTGAATTCCTCTCTCTCCTCTAAATGGTTAATCAGGTAGCTTCACTCCTCACTCCACAACTTGCACTTATCCCTTTTTTTCTACATGGTATTGTTATTTATTATATTTAAACATTAAGTTCAAGAAAGTTTTTCAAGGGCCTTTTCAGGGCAAGATGCTGCGATAGACAGGAAGTACAAAGATGAATGATAAATTATCTGTCCTCATAGTGATTACCATACAAAATAGTCTCATTCTAGTGCAGAAATAACTATGAAAAGGCAGACTACCAAAACTGCTAAGTGCTCAGTGAAATGGATACCCTCATGGTAAGAACATAAATTAGGAGAGCCTATCTGGAAAGCAATAAACAATATTTATCAAGAGCTATAGGAATGTTCATATCCTTTGACCTAGTAGTTCCACTTTGGAAACTATCCCAAGGAAACAATCCAAAATACAAAGATTTTTGCAGAATAAATGTTCACCCAAACTTGGAACAATGGGATAAAATAGAAGAAATCTATCCACGGTAGGTTGAATTATGTACCCCCCTCCCCCCAAAAAAATATGCTCTTCATCTTAATCCATTCTTAAGGGTGGGAACCCATTGTAAACAGGATCTGTTGAAGGCGTTACTTTTAGTTAAGATGCAGTCCAGGTGAATGAGATTGGGCCTTAATCCTATTCCTGGAAGCTTTATGAAGAGAAAGCCAAGTGGAAGAGTAGAAGCTGAAAGTCAATGGAACCCAGAGGAGAAAGGAGAGGACATGCCGTGGGATGGGAAAACCAAGGAACCAAAGAATTTCTGGCTAGCCAGAATGCAACCAACCCTGGGAGAAAGCATGAAACCATGAGTAAGTAAATTCCCATTGTTAAGCCCACCCAGGGCATGGTATCTGTCATAGCAGCCTGGAAACTAAGACACTATCCATCGATATGATGATAAAGGAAATAATGCTAATCCTTTTGATGGAATACTCTTCATCTTTTAAAAGGAATGAGGTAAATATGCATGAACTGTCATGGGAAAATATCAATAAATCTTTCAGTGGAAAAAGTAAGTTGAAAAACATTATACCTGATATAAAGCCATTTTTTGGTAACGTGTGTGTGTTACTATATGTTAGAGAAAAAAATGGCAGAATATACAACAATCTGTTGACAGTATTTGTCTCAGGAAATGGGATTATGGGGGATTTGCACATTCTACAATTTGTCTATCTATGAGTTTTGAGTTTTATATAATACACCTGTATTATTTTTGTAATCAGACAATAAAAATTGCCTTTTCAGACTGAATACAGCCTGAGTATTTAAAAGTAGAGGAATGGTTAAATGAATTATGGTACAGTGAAATGGAATGTAGGGCTGCAACCTTTTTTAATGAAGAGTACTTAATATGGGAAGGTATTTACACTATACTTTTAGATGGAAAAAGCAGGATATAAATTCCATGTAGACAGTAAGATTCCAATTTTGAAATGAATTAGGAGATTTATGGGTGATTTAAACATTTTCTTCTTTGTATACATCTACATTTCACAAATTTCTCTATATACACCATGAATCACTTTATAAAGTGCATACAAATAAAAGTAAAATATATTTGCAATAATTTTTATTGAGTGAGAGAATTATAAGGACTTTATTAATTCCTTCTTTTAAAAATATTTTCCAAACTTTCTACAAGGACTTTTAGGTTTAGAAAAAAGTAAAGTTTGCTTTTTTAGAAACGCAATGCTCAATCCTGACTGAAAGAAAAAGGGGGTGCTAGAGTGCCATAAAAAGGTAACAGCCAACAAGATAAAACACGACTTAGGAGAACCCTAAGGAACTATGTTAGTGCCAGGGAGGGGACGTCTAAGAAGATAGCAGTCAAGACGGACCTTGAAGTCAGGGTAACAGATGGCAGGGGGTGGTGGGTGCAAGGAGAGTTCAGGAGTCGAGTAGGGAGTAGGGGGCAAGCGAGGTAGGTGGTCTTATCGTGGGGGCTTTCAGTCCAAGGGTAAGGAACGGAGGTAAAAGGAAAGTGAATATTCCTCTAACCAAGGTGGCTGGATAGACAGGAGGCAGAGATCAGCTGCGAAATGGGGGCCAGAATCCACGCA
>PVKY010003067.1:0-22929 GCA_004027775.1 Bradypus variegatus | reverse complement strand
GACTCCCGTCAGCTACTCCATCTTTGCTTCTTCCCCCTGCCTCTTAAAAGCAGTGCCCTCCGGACCCCTCGGCCCGTGAACTGTCGTGAACCGGATGGCTAAACCTTCAGAGAGTGTTTATTTTTGCGTTGGCAAGATGGCGCCGGCCTTGGTGAACCCATAGTTGACGGCACTAGTGGGAAACCTGCTTTCCTTGTTTCTTAAGCAAAAAGGACTCTGAATGAGCGTTCCTTCTGCAGGAGGTGGTCAGAGCAGACCCTCAAGCCCATTTCTGGGGTGCTCGGAGCCCCGCACCTGTGCAGACAAGGGGGCAGTCGGGGAGCTGCTTCACGCACTACAGTTTACAGCCTCCAGTTCCTTTGCTTTGCTTTTCCCAGGCAAAAAGAATATCCCCGTGTCCCAGTTCGCTGAGGGGTCTTGAGCAGCCCGGGTGTTGGAGCCATAATTGGGAAACCTGGTCAAGACCCAGGCAAGACCGCTCTCAGAGCCGCTTTTGAGGCTCCCTAATTGGTTTCCCCTCTCATAAGGCAGTTTCTGTCCCCAAAATTGGCATCTTTTCTAAAGCAGGAAAAAAATCCTGGGGCCCTTGTTTATGAGACTCTTGGAGCTCAATTTGGTTCCTGTCAGGAACCATCTTTATTTATAGACTTTGCATTAGAATGGATCTTGAAATTGGTCTTGTAGTTTAATTTGGAAGATCCCCTGGCATTTTGGCAACTGTTTAACCCAAACAGCCCATTCAAGCGTCGTGCTTTCCTGCTGGCCTCTCTACCCTGTGAAACGCAATTCGCGTCCTGTAAGTGCTTTGAGAAGGTAAAGGTCTCACAACCCCTTTCCCACACAGTGGCTTACTACCTGCTTTGTTTTTAAAACGAAGGAGTCCCCATCCTTTAGATGGTTAGTTTTGTTTTTCTTACAACTCGAAGCTGCCCTTTGGTGATGAGATTCATAGAAGGAAAAGGATCAGTTTGATCTGAGATGTCAAAAGTCGGGTCCTGAGGTTAGACTTCATCTCCCCTGGAGAGGGAAGGTCATACCTATGTCCCTGTGATCCTCTGGGCTCATTCCTGAGATTTGTTCTCCTAGGCCACGATCCTTGGAAACTCAGGTTTTTACTGTTCACTTGGGAACCCACCTAACAGTCACTAGGATTCTCTTTCTAGTAATTTAATTTAAAATCACTTTAAATGCCATGCATCTCATTAGAGCACATGAGTGTGGCTTAAAGGATTGCTAAGAATAAGTGCTAATGAATCACAGCTCCACTCTATACCCCGTACGATGGGTGCTGTGGACGAAGTGTCACCTATTTCAGTGATGGCCATTCTCAGGGTGCCGTTCACTCAGCACAGCCCGCTCGCGAGCTGGAGGCTGGGCATTAGTGGGCAGGGGAGAACCCAGCCCTCTGGGATGAGGAGAAGAGAAGCGGATGAACCCAACACTAACCTCCTACTTTAGTCTCAAGAGATTGCGCGCTCCTTCTGACGCCTCTAAAGACCGGGATCTCTGGCTCTCGTTTTGCTGGGAAAGGCTTACCCTGTCCTGCAGGGCCTGCACATTCATGGCCTCTCTGTCCCCATCTCCTAGGAATTTCCCTCGTCCAGCCACGCTGGCCTCCTTGTTATCCCGGAACGCACAGTCACCCCGCCCAGGGCCTTCTCCTCGGCCGTCCCTTCGGCCTAGAATGCCCTTCCCCCAGCCACGTGCCGGCCCCACACCTCGTCTCCTTCGTTGCCTCAGATCCACTCTTCTCAAGGAACCTTACCTGCCCACCCTCCTTAAACCGCACTGTCCCCAAACACTCGTCCTCCTTACCCTGCGCCATTTCTTCTCTAACAAGTAGCGCCTCCTACATTCTGATATCCTATGTAACTTTTATGTACCCTGTTGTACTTTTTCCCCTAACAAGTAGCACATGTGACCTGCGGATATACCATCCAATTTTTACTTATTTTTTAAGGTTATTGTTGATTATGTTTCTCCTGCTGGAAGAATTAGCTCCCCGAGGTCAGGAATCTTTATGTTTTTGTTCACCGAGGTATCCCCAGTTCCTAGAACACTAGCTGACACATAGCAGGCATCCATATGTATTTATTAAATGAGCAAAGGACACGCTCCAGGACCTAAACATGGTTTGACCACCATCTCCAGACCTCTGTCTTCACCAAGACACGGCTGCCGAGAATCTTCCCCAGAGTGCATTGATGCGCTTCTCATCTCCAGGACTGTCCACGCCCTATGGCCAAGAGCGGTCACTTTGGGCACATGCTTCACATAGGCTGGCAGAAGAAATGTCCTCATGATGTTGGCTCTGTGCAAAATTAAATGGTGACCTTGGCTCACTTTGCTTCCCCCACGAGGTTATTTCTTAATTGTAAAGGGAACACTCTATCCTTGGGGGAAAAAATCATATTTATGCTGCTTTCCCATTTAAAATGGCAATTTGATCTGGCTCAGGTGTGTTTCTGTCAGTAAGAGCTGAAAAAGCTTAGGCTGAGAGGATCTGAGAAAGGACCAGTCACTTGGTCAGAGAGAAGCTCGCTGTAAGGTGGAATTAGTTTACAATAACTTATTTACCTGTCCAGAGCCTTCAAATCACATTAAAGCTTTCCCCTGCTACCTGGGACTCTGGGCGTGCAAAGAGGAAAAAAGGAAAATCGATTGATAATGATGTATTCAGTTTAAAAAATTTATCGATTCCCAGGTAATGATGGTCGTGCAGTTTTGCAGGGGAGTGTGCCATTTCCTGTCGTGAAGATTGCTTTCACGTATATTATATTGGAAAGAGGGAGCTAGGTTTGGTCTTGCCTCCCTATAATGGATAGCCTCTTTCTACTAGGTATTAAATCTATATTTAAAAAAAAAAAATTCTCTCCAGGGAACCCATTCTTTGCCTCCTCAAGGTCTTCCTGGCCATTGTTTAAAAAAAGTAGAGCTTGTGTCCTGTTCTCTTTTCAGCATTAGACTGAAGACTTAAATTTCTTATTTTTCCCCACCTCTGGAGTTTCTTTGTTTGGACTTAGATGGAAGACAATACCATTTTTCTCTCTCTTGTTCAATATTAAAGGCTCAGCAACCACTTTGCATGTTTGGTGGTGGGGTGGGAAAAGGGATTACCTAATTGGGCACTGGGTGGTCAGCTTCACCCCCTCATCTGGGTGCCCCGTGGCAGAGTTTGTGCACGCCCTGGGTGAGATGTCCGTACTCGGCGGAGGCAGGGAAAGCAAGGGCAAGAACCAGCATCCTCTAGGCTGGGGCCCATCTAAGATACTAGAATCCAAAATAGGTCCCCTTGCAAAAGGTACTATCCTTTCCCCACCCCACCTTTCTCCCCCTCTCTCTTTCTAGACTGTCTGGCCGCTGGCGACTCTCAGACAGCTCCAAGTGTTGGTGGCCATCAGGGTATTTGCATCCCAGGGACAAATCCCGAGCTTGCCAGAGACGGACGGTGCAAGGTAGGTCATTGCTCAGCTCACTGGGTCTGGAAATAAATTTTTAAAAATGTATCAGAGCTTGGCCCAGCCAGCTCTCCTCTCTAGAACTAATTTTCTGGAAGAGATGAGGAAGATGTAGCTTGTCTCTTCGCCCTTTTGTTTGGTGAGAGCTTTACACAGGCATGTGACTTAGTGTTCAGCTAAGTCATCTTGGTCCCAAATCCTTCTGGAATCAACCCAAGAGAATTGCTGTGACTCTTTGCTTACCTAAGTCTTGGGCTTCCCTGAAGAGTTTCGATCTGGAGGTGACCAGAAGTTAGGTGACCTTTAAGCTCCTGAAAAAATATTATTCTTATTGTGTAGTTTCACTTTTTTTGTTATTAAAAGAATACTATTAAATATCATTAAAATATTATTTGTTCATTGTGAAAAAGTGTTAAAAGTTGTATCTAAAATTATTTAAATTACTTAAAATAGTATTCCCTAGAGAGAACCATTCAGTGTCTCTTTCCGAACCTTTTTCTTATGCACATACATGAAGGGTGTGGATGTACACACACAAACACGCAGATGGGATCATACTATGTATAATGTTTGGTAACGCATTATTCTGACTTGATAATGTCTCCTAGGCATCTTTTAATGTCAGAAAGTACAAATCTATGTCATCATTTTTAAAGGCATCATATTATATGGATAACACATATGGCATATTTTGAGTATATCACTGTTACTCATGGCACAGCATTTTTTCATGTATTATCTTTGCATAGTTGTTTATTTCCTTGGGTTAAATTTTTATTATGGGAAGATACACATAACATAAAATTTATCGTTTTAACCATTTTAGCATACAGTTCGTTGGCATCAAGTATATTTACAATGTTGTACAACCATCACCGCTCTCTAGTTCCAGAAACGTTTCATCACCCAAAACAGACACCCCACACCCATCAAGTGGTCATTCTCCACTGCCCCTTCCCCAGCCCCTGCTTTCTGTCCCTGTGGATTTGGGGACATTTCCTATAAACAGAACCACACGCTATGTGGCCTTTTGTGCCGGGGCTCTTTCACCTGGCGTTATGCTGATGATGCTGTCAGCATTCGTCCCTATTGTAACATGTATCAGAACTTCATTCCTTTTTACTCTGATAGCTCCTTATGTTAAACTTTGGTTCAGGATTCTCAAACATTGATTATGGAGACCAGACAGCCAGGAGGGTGTGAGGAAAGAAGGCAGAAGTCTTAGGGAAAGCAAGTGTGAGACTGCTTTCACAGCCACCCAGCAGGGCCAGGAGACGGGAATTGTCACGTTAGCCCCACTTCCTGTGCCAGAGGGGCAGGGGCTCGGCCTGGTAAGAAGCAGGTTGGAGGGTGGGCGAGTGGGTGCCAGGATTCAGGACAGCTGAGGCTGAGCTGGCCCAGCCTAAAAAGTCATTACTGCACCAGAGCCTTTGGAAGTCTGTGAGCCAAAGCTGCCTCTGCAGAGCTGCACAGGACCGAGTGCAGCCCCAGGTCACAGCGGCCCTGGGACATGGGGTGCTGGGCCCGTGCAAGCAGCTCCAGGTGCTGGTGCCCGCTGGCTGGGAGCTTGGGGGTCTCCTCCTGCGTCCCTGGTGGCCTGATCTCCAGCTTCCCTCTGCAGCAGGGACCAGAGCAGTGGGGCCACAACTTTCCTGCCATTTTTTTTGAAGATATGCAGATAGTTAAGTATAAGATTTTTTAAAGATAAATTCTCAGTCTCCTCAGCTTTAGAACAGGAATAACCTGCAACCTTCCTACCCCCAGGACAAGACCAAGAGGTTAAGGGAGGGATGGCGTCCCTGGACCCACAAGTCTCACTTCCGGACGCACGTTAGAATCGCCTGGGGAGCTTTAGAAACTCTAGATGCTTGCGTCTTTCCCCCAGATATTCCAAATCAATCGTTCTTGCAAGGTCGGGCCTCGGTGATTTTTAAAACCGTTGCCCTAAACTCAGATGTTTGACCAGATTCCTAGATTCTAAACCTTGAGGAATTGACATGCAAGTTATGGAGCATTAGCAAAACAGTGTTCCTGGTATGTTATATAATTCATTTATTCTTTCATATGCTCTAAAATCTACCCCCTGGATTAAGCCATCCAAAAGCTGGGTGCCTAGATTATGTCATATAGTGAACCCTTTCATCTCCCCTCACCCCAGAATGCTTTATGTGAGCTCAACGGAAAGCAGATTATCTGCAGCCCTCCGACGCATACCTGTGTGCCCACATGTAGGGTTTTGTGGCAGTTCATGTTTATCATCTCACTGGTGACCCCTTTGTTCGGACTCCCGGGAGAAATGTCTCTCATTTCACCACAGACATCTTCTGCCAGGCCATCACCTGGGTGTCTCGTAGACCCTGTGGATCACGATGTAGCAGATGAGCTCCCTGTTTGCCTGTCCCAAGTCTCTCAGTGGTGGTCCCCCATGCGGGCTGCATGTTCAGGTCACCTGGGTGATTTTGTAAGTCTTGATATCCAGGCTACATGGCAGGTCAAATAAAGCCACATCCCTGGGGGTGGTATTGCTACAAAGCTTTCCGGGTGGTTCCAACGGGCAGCCAAGGCCGGAAGCATTGCAGAGCTGGGAGGCAAATTTGTGACACACTGGGGGCAAGGTTGGGGCTTCTCCATATGGTTTCATTTGGCAGCGTCCCTACCCCATTTCCTGTCCCACACCTGATTTTCTCTCCTTTGGGTTTCTGTGTCTTACATGCATCCTTTAAAGTCACCTCCCATCCCTTCTGGAAACTGGTGAGGTGGAAAGAGAATAGGAAGCTTCGAGTGGGGCCTTGGTGCAGCTCCCGCCCTGGAAAGTCCTCCAAGGAGAGAGGGGGAGACCCCTCCTCCCCCAACTCAGGAGCTGGGTGGGTGCCCTCTGCTCTGCTAATCCCACATGGGGAATTGCAGCCAGGAGCTCTCCGTGGTCCCATAAAAGAGGCGCAGTTAGCTCTCAGCATCTGTCTGCTGGGACAGGACTGGGTTGAAGCTGGGGGTTGACGGGGACACCTCTCCAGAGCTTCCCTCTGCCCAGGACTGGGGGGACGGCACCCCTTCTCTGCCCTCCTGGGTCAGCCTGACTCCACCACAGATTGAACTCCAAGCCAAGGGCCACGGTTCTGATACAGACAAGGCAAGAAGCAGGAGATGCCCGGCGGCCAGTCCTTCCCATTTCAGGAGCACTGGGGTTCAGGATGGGGCAGAGGACGTGTGTCAGCATGGGAACCTGACAAATAGACAGGGCTGGCTCCTCCCATGAGACTTCTATTCAGAGGAGCTGGGAGGTCTCAGCTCTCTCAGGCTGATCTAGAAAGCAGCAAAGTGACCCAGTCCTGACTACCCTGCCACCCACAGGAGAAGTTAAAAGGCTAAAAATAGCCCTTTTCTTGGGCGGCTTACCACAAGTTGGAAAATGAGTGTACATGGGTTACTGCTGCGGCCGACATCCACCACAGCCCAGCCACAGGGGTTTGTTGCGACGTTCCAGATGTGTGACAAGTGCAGGCCCAGCGTCCAGCAGCTCCACCCCCTCCTGGAGAGGCCCCCTCTGCCGCTTGGGTTGCCTAAGATGTCCACCCAGCACCTTCCCTGACTGCAGGCCTGGGGCTGGGGGTGGGCGTGGTGGTATCTTCGGTGCCCCTTCCCAGGAAAAACCAAGACTGAAGCATCTGAGCAATGATGACACTGCCCCCACTCCCCCAGCATCCCACCCAGATTGGGGGCCCCAGGGTGGGCCTATGAACCAGTACCAAGAACCTGAGGCAGGCTCCTGGCTTTGCCGAGACAGAGTTTTCTGGGCTGCATGGCCAGAAGGCTGCATCCCCCCTGCCCCTACACCCCGATAATGGGAAATGCAACTGGTCTGTTAGAAGATGGGAAATGCAGGTGCAACATCTGAAAGACATCCCCTTCCTCTCCCTTCCCTGGGGGCCCTTGTTGGTCTCCAAACACCAGTAGCAGTCCAACCCGATAGGTAAGGCTGTGGTCTACAGACTTTTTGAAACACCTCCTGGGACCCTCCCTTTGTGACAGAGCCTGGGAGCACAAAGACCTTCAGGGCTCACAGTCCAGCTGGATGGACAGTTAGGCCACACAGCACCCAAGGCCACATGGGGGTGGAGGGCTAAGGGAGTGGGACAGTCTTGCCAAGAGTGAGCTCTCACCTCACCCAACCTGGGTTTATCCCAGACCCATCGCTTTCTGGTTAGGTGGCCTTGGCTAAGGTGTTTGAACTCTCTAAACCTCATTTTGCTCATCGGTCGAGGGGGTGATAACAGCCCTTCATCCGTGGGGTGGTTGGGAGGTTTCGGTGAGGAAGTGCAGTGAATTGCTTGGCACAGTGCACACTTAGCAGCCAGTCAGTGCTGATGTCTTTACAGAGAGTGGATCCCCCAAACCCAGTGGATGGGGTAACCCCGTGGTCAGGGGCGGTGAGGGAGGGCTGCAGAGAGGCCAGGCCTGCATGGGGCTCCCAAGTAGGGTCCACGTCAACACCAAAGGCAAGGAGGGAGCTGCGTTATCGCACGCACTTGCTCTCACCAGGCCTCCTCCTAAATGCATCATTGTTTATTGGTGGCTTAGCCCATCCTTTGGGTTATGAATTATCTACCAGAAAATGACTTCGTAATTGTTAACAACAGATGCCCCAAGGACGTGCTGAGACACCTTCTGGAGCCCAGTGCTAACTGTGGCAGAGTCCAAGAAGCCCCCGGCTGCCACTCCTGCAGGGTCCCTTCTAGGGACGGAGGCTAACCAGCCATTGGGCTCCATCATGGCTCCAACTTTCTCATGATACAAAGAAACTGAGAGCCAAAGAGGGGCAGGGACACACTTCCAGGTCCCAAAGCCAGGCAGTGGCCGCTCTGGGTGGACCAGCCCCGGCTTCTCCAATGGCCGTTGGGCACTGCCCCATTGAGGCTGCTGGACTGTCCTGAGGTTGAGGCTGTTTTCAGGGGATTATAGGGGGTGGCAGTAAATGAGATGGGGCTGGGGTGGGTGCTTGGAGATTCCCCACCAATGTGGGGCCAGAGGTGGGCTCACCATCCCCTTCCTTGAAAGCACATTTGGTCCTGATGAGAGTGTAGATGAAGTTCAAGGCCCAGCTGGGTCCTGGCCCCTTAGACTAATGACGGCAGCAGGCCCTTGTGTTTCATGCTCTGCTGTAAGCGCTTCATTATGTTCACTCATTTAATCCTCACAGCCATCATGGCAGGTGGCCTTCATCATCACCCCTGCTTTGCAGATGAAGAAACTGAGGCACAGGGAGGTTAAAGGACTGGCCTGAAGCTGCACAGGTGGTAAGGGGCAGGGCTGAGGTTAGGACCCCAGCGGCCGGGCTCCAGCCTCTTGACCACTTCACCACACTGCCTCGCCGTAAAGGTTTCCTGAATGAGTGAATGAATGAAGTGAAGCCTCTTTGAATAGGGAACATGCCTTTCAGGCTCTGTGTGAAGTTGCACATATTGGGACCCTGGGGTCCAAGAGTCCTGCCCTCCTCCTGGGTGCAGGGCCGTTCCCAGGCCAGCAGGAGGGAGCGTCCAGTCTGGGGCCACTGCTGTCCCCGGGGTGACCACCTCGGGATGGGTGAGCCCGCACCGCTGCCCTCGCTGCCCTCACGTGGGTGGCTGTGCAAGCCGCTCCAGGGGCACGGCTGGCCTCTGTCCCCACCTGGGCACACGCAGGGAGACATGTCAAACAAGGCGCTTCCGAGGGAAGCACACACATCATTCATTCATTCACTGTGTAAATGCTCAAGAGCGTGCTTTGTGCCGGGCTTTGGGGAGGGATCCGGGGATGGAGGTACAGCCCCCGCCCCCGAGGAACCCCCATCATCTTACAAAACAGGCAAGAGCAAGGCCGAAGGTCACATGAGGAGATTCCCTCCTAGAAGGGGAGGTGGGCTGGGGGTGGGGTGGGGGTGGCGGGAGCGCACCCCCAGCACGGGCGGAGGGAACTTTCTATTCCTTGGTGTTCACTATAGGCCCAGCTCGGCAGCGCTGCTCCCCACCCCCCAAGAGCTCTCGGGGGAGTGGAAATAAGCCTTGGAGACTCCAGACAGTGGGGAGACCACACCTGAATTGAGGAGAACCAGGTGCTAAATGGGTGCTGGGGAGAGTGACAGCATCAGGAACGGAGAGGAGAGGACATGTCCACGGTGGGTGGCCTGAAGCACTTTGCCAGGAGATGGGCAGGAAAGGGGAGAGGGCTTTGCAGGACAAAGGCCGGAGGCCAGGCTGCACACATGGGGTGAGCTAGGGGCACAGGGCTGCCTGGGTGGGAGCAGAGGCCGAGTGGGAGCGGGGAGGTCACGGGAGGCCACCAACTGAGGTGTGGGGGGTCAGATGGACGATATTTGGTTCCCAGCTTCAGCAGCTGTGGTTTACCTGTGTGAGCCTGCAGGGCGCTCGGAGTGCATTTTAAAAAGCCTTGAGCGGTGCTAAATAAACACTCACGCTGTTTATTCTGGGCTGGGGAGGCAGGTGTGCCTCCTGGCTGGCGAGGGCTGCCCATGCACCCACGTGCACCCCTCTGAAAGGGAGTCTGGAAGGAACCCCCGTCCTCGCTTTCCGGACCTGCCTGTGGACCGCTATCTCCTGCATTGTTACTTTGCAAAAGCAGAAATATGCTTTTAGTAATTTTGTGTTGCTGCTGCGTTTTATCTAAATGAGTCGCAGCAGACGGAAGGGAGGGCCTGGGGACTGCTGGGCTGCGCTGCTCACCCTGGGGGGCTCTGGCTCCCTGAGCGTCCAGCTCGCTGGGGGTAGGTCTGGGCAGTCAGGGCCCCAGCCGGTGGCGGGAATTCCGTTCCCTCTTCCCTGGGAGACTCTGCTGGGGCGGGGGGGGCACGTGGCCGGGGTCGTTAGGCTTCTTGGGTCACGGTGGGAGGAAGGAGGAGGGGCCCCCTGCGCTGCCTCGATTGGCTGGACTGGGTGACACAGGCCTTCTCTGCATCTCAGTTTGCTCCTTGGCATAGTAAACGGCAACAAAAAATTCTTCTCTGTCTCCCTCCCAGGGTCCCCCTCGTGGCCCAGGAGAGGGAATTGTGTGAGAACATTCTGCAAACGAGAAGCAGCTGGTAGTGGGAGGAGATGACATTTATGGAAGTCACATGACTTTGACCCTGTATGTTCTAACAGCAACAAGTTGTGGCAGTGGCTCCCCAGGGGTGTCTCTGTTTGGAGGTCGGGGAGTACAAAGGGGGCTTGGCTGTGAGAATGGTCTCTGGCCAGGACTCTCACGTCTTCAGCCATGTCCCCTTATCTGAGGGGGTGACTCCTTGAGGACAAGGCTTTTCTGTGTCCCTCTGGATTCGAGACCTAGAACAATATACGATGTGGTTGCCAATAAGTGCTTGAGTGAATGAATGAATGAATGAATGAATGAGTGTTGAAAAAACCCTTTTGACTCACTGTGTGCTGAGTAATCATCCTTCAGCCCCCAGATGCTCCGGGGACTATCACGTTGTTTTCTTGAGAAAAAGAGAAATTTATGATTAGAAGCCCAAAGCTTAAAAATGCTTTTGAAAGACTTTTGAGTATAAGTAAATGGGATTATCAATAAGAGACAGAAGTCCACAAATTTAGGAGCATCCTTGAACAGTCAATCAACAAACATACACATGGGGCTTCTCCCTGAACAGACCCTGGCACAGCCACGGCTAGCTAACTTGGTCTTTTTATGAAAATCAGAAAAAGGCGCCCCTCGCTCAGGCAGGGCTCACAGATCGCAGGACAGGGGCTCCCCTGGGCACAGCCTCACTATTGCCCCTGGCAACCTGTCTGCTGGGACGTGTGCAAGCAAAGGGAGGAGAGGCTGCTTGGAAAATCAAACTTTGTCACAGAAATAAACTCTGAGGTTTGCAGATAAGCTATTTCTAGCCCAGGTGCCAAAAGAGGTTCTGCAGCGAGAGCGAGTTGCTGCGCGGCCCCTCCGGCCCCCTCCACCATCAGCTGAGCGGCACTGCCCTAGGTGCCTGCCCTTCCTGAGCTCTAGCAGCCAATGATGGTGAGGGACTCTGCCCATGGGGCATCCCCTGCTTTTTGCTGATGAGCCCAGGGTGGTGTTCAGCTTACGGCAGAGTTAGGCCAATGAAGGAGGGCAGAGAGGGGTGACGTCTCCCCTGTCCCGAGCAGAGGGAAGCTCTGGAGGGGCATCCCTGTCAATCCCCAGCTTCAACTCAGTCACGTCCCAATGGCCAGATGCGGGGAGCTAACTGCGCCTCTTTTAGGGGACCACGGAGAGCTCCTGGCTGCAATTCCCCACATGGGATTAGCAGAGCAGAGGACGCCCACCCAGCTCCTGGGTTCGGGGAGGAGGGGTCTCCCCTTCTCTCCTTGGAGGCCTGACGGGGGCGGGAGCTGCACCAGGGCCCCACCAGGGACCAGCTCGAAGCTTCCTCTTCTCTTTCCACCTCACCAGGTTCCAGAAGGGATGGAAGGTGACTTAAAAGGATGAGTGTAAGACCATGGGAACCCAAAGGGGAGAGAGAGAAACAGTTGTGGGACAGGAAATGGGGCAGGGATGCTGCCAAATGAAACCATTTAGAGAAAGCCCCAGCCACTTGCCCCCGTGCATCACAAATTTGTCTCCGAGCTTGGCAGTGCTTCCGACCTTGGCTGCCCATTGGAACCATCTGGTGAGCAGAGTGAGATGATCTGCCTCTTGACCCAAAGAAGAGGGGATGTACCCCAAAATCCATGTTCAGGGACTTCTGTGGGCCTGGTGCTTCCTCTCCCCACCCCTGGCAAGCTCCGTCCCCAGGCCCCGCTTTGCCAGTTCCAGGGAGATGAGAAGCTCCAGCCATTAAGACAGGTGGTGACTTTCCATGCCTGGTTGTGGATAGATTGGTAGAAAACAAAGCTATTATTGAGAGGAGAGGGCTTAGGATGGGAAGAAGGATGGTTTTCAGTCGCGGCAACCAAAGGGGTGAGTGAAATCAGCTTCTGTCGCAAGGCAAGGTAGCTTGGCGTTTCTCGGGGCTGTAACAGATAGAAAGCGTAACCTTCCTACAGTCCCCGAGAGATGACGTTCTGTTGCACACGTGTTCACCTGTGATTTGTGCTCCTGTTCTCAAGGAGGGGGTGCTACGGGGCTGCTACATGATGTGCCGCGGAGGAGGAACTGAGGCCCTGGCCCCGAGCTGGGGCAGACGTGCCAGGCCCCCTCCGTCCTGCCCCTCTGTCCTGCCCCTCCATCCACAGCGAGCCCTGGGGATGGAACACATCTGACACTAAAACCTTGTCCCAGAGGTCTCCAGGGAAGGAAATTCCATCAGCTCCCAGAGCCCCTGTTCTGGTGGCTCTTGCAGGCCGTTCTATCTGACCTAAATCTCCCTTGCTGCAATTTAAGCCCATTTCCCCTTGTTTTGCTTTGAGTCAAAAAAGAGAACAGCTGCTCCCCAGCCACCTCCTAACGCAGGTGAGTCGGGAGTCCTTGCCCGTCTCCTGCCTGGCTGAAGCGTTCTCGGGCACCTGCCCCATTGAGCCCCTCCCCGCCAGAGCTTTCACTTTAATGCACGTGACAAGGCCCCGTTCCAGGGACCCGGCCGGCGGCAAAACCCCTCCTGTGGGGCGGCCACGACCGACCTCGGCCAGGGGCTGGGCGAGCTTCCTGCGGGAGGCAGTGCCCGCATCCCTGGGGGCAGCCAGGGGGACGGAGGCAGAAGGAGCAGCGCCACGTCCACTCTGGGGCCCGCGTTGGGCTTCCACGTCCCCCTACTCCAGTGCTTGAGCGAGTGTTTTCCAGCCTGCCCCAGCATTTGCATCTTCCCTCGTTGAGCCCCTTGTTTATTAAGCGTGCATTTACGGGGAAGCCCACCAAGGGCAAATCACTGCCGCAGGCAGATGTGTCTCATGGAGGTTTCTTGACGAATAGGCTTCTGTCTAGTTTTTGTGTCTTTTTGCTCCTGGGAACAAATGAACTCCCACTTGCTTTGGCTGCATGTTAGCTGTTTTGTAGGCCGTTGAAGCCAGCTCCTGGGGAGAGTTTGTAGAAAAAAATCAGATGGGAAAGCAGTAGATGGCAGCTAAGTTTACTGATCTGGATTTAAAAGCAATGACGTGAGTGTACATGACAGCATCTGGACAAGGCACAGTGAATGCAAGAGAAGATTGTAATTTCCATAGGCCAGTGGAATTGAAACGTTCCTCCTCTGTAGGATGAGTGGAAAGAAACAAATCCTTTTTCCTAAGCAGTTATCTCACTGCAGTACTGTGACATGAGCAAGATCACTGGACATTTTTTTTCCATTACTTACTCAAAAGTCTCCTTTAAACGACTTGGCTTTAATACAAAAGCCACC
Source organism: Bradypus variegatus (assembly GCA_004027775.1). NCBI lineage: Eukaryota > Metazoa > Chordata > Mammalia > Pilosa > Bradypodidae > Bradypus > Bradypus variegatus. Next base: position 9,174 of record PVKY010003067.1, on the reverse strand, counting down.
CCCCCAAAAAAATCTGCATTGATTGGATTTCAATAATGGAATTGCCATTAATGTTTTCCATAAAAGATGATTGACTCTGATTTGCATTTCTGGGAAATTGGGGCTTGTAGAAGTAAACAGAGTGGCAGCCGTTCAGTATTAACGCTGGTTGTGTGCCCTCCCTCCTCAGGTGTGTTTAAATGCAGCACCCCCCCCTGCCCTGCCCATGTGGCCCCTGGATCCTGGTGGCCTCTGGGCCCAGTTCAGGTGCAGGCTGTGCCATCCCGGGAAGCAATGCTGAACGCTACCCGATCCGTCCTTCTCGTTGCATCCTAATGTGAGAACTACTTTTCTGTCAAGGGGCAGCGGCTCCAGCAGGCCAGCAGCTCTCACCTCTGCTCTGCAGAGTCCCTTTACCCCTAGTGGGACAGAGGGACCCCCAATGGTCCAGAAGTTTCTCTCCCTGTACCCCTAAGAGCACCCCCCATCTGGGGGCATCTCCAAACTCCTGTGCCCAGGTGGTCGTACAAGCCCAGCACCGGCCTCTGAGCTCGGTGGCCTTGGAGGTGATGGTGGGTGATGGGTGGCTGCCTGTGCATAATGGGGCCGACAGCCCCCACCCATGCAGGTACCCCCGGCTCTTCCCAGCCAGCGCCTCTTTCGACCTGGTCCGAGTAGTCTGACCCGCATCACTCTCCTCCAGCCCTCCAGGTGCCCTTGTTTCCTCCTGCCCCTTAGCATGTAACCATCGCTGTAAACCAGTGGCTCCCCCGTCTGTCCCCAGGGTTCTGTCTGCCCTGGCCGTGCGCCTGCTGAACTTGTCACCAGGCGGTCCCTCAGGCACCACGCACCACTCCCCTACCAGCCATGCTGTTCTGTCTCCTGCCTGTCTCTCCGGCTGTCTCTCGCCTCCTCATCCCCACTGCCCTGTCCTCGTTCAGAAGGACCCTCTGCAGTTCCAACCTGAGTGAGCTCGGGGTTCTCCTGCCTGTTCCTCCCTCTCCTCACCCCCTTCGAGCCCATCCTCTACACTGGCGTTCGGCACTCTCCCTGTGGGTCTCCCCCGGCCTGTAGGATAAAGTCCCAGCACCTGCCTTGGACACTCCCCCAGCGTGACATCCCCCTCTGCCCAGATGCCAGCCTCATGGCCTGCTCTAGACTGACCCCCAGGCCTCCTCCTGGGCAGAGTCCATCCGCCCTTCCTCGTGTCCCCGTGGCGTACCGCTCGCACTTGACTGCAGGAGAGGAAGTGACCGTGTGAGTGCTTTCCCAATTAGGCCTGGCGGGGCTGCCTTGCCCACGCCGCCTTCTGAAAGCACCCACTGTGTGCCAGCGGGCCCCGTAGCCCCGCCCTCGGGCTTTGCCTCCTGGGCCAGGGGTAGACGTGCACGCCAGGGGCCCCACCATTGGCTGGCCAGCGACACTGGACTTACTGGTCCTAATATAAGAGTGTAGCTGGGCCCGTCGGATTGCTCTTCTTGGGAATGTGAACCACGGGGACGAGGGAAAGCTCTGTTTGGAGCTGGCCCTTCAGTGGAATGGGACAAGAATGGTTTTTATGGGGCTCTGCGCACATGGCAGGATTGAGTCTCAAAGGAAGCCAATTGGGAGGCAGAGGAGAGGAGAGGGGAGGTGGTGCCCCGTGAGGAGAACCTTCAGCAAGAGGCCGAGTTGATGTAACGACCTCTGAGCTCCTCTTGCTTCTCTCCTTCCTAAGGTCTGCTGAGTTCCTCAGAGACCTTGCCTTGCCTTACAGTGTTCCTTCCTTTTAACAAGATGATTTGGGTGGGTTCTCTGTATCGAAATCAAAAGAAGGCTAACTAGAATGACTACTTTGAGTGTTGCAATAATCCTGCCAAGTAGGAAGTATCATCCCATTTTTACAGATGAATAAACTGAGGCTCAGAAATAGGAAGTAATATGCTCAGGCTCACAGGTCTAGGAAGCAGTAGAGCCGAGAGGCAGAGCTGGCTTTCTCACTTGAAAGTGAGGCTCCTGCCCCAGCTCGTGTCACGCACAAACAGCGTGGGGTTTCCCGTGGTGCTCGCTGTTCCCTGCCTCTGCCCTGGACGCTCGGCTCCCTGCGGGCAGGAGCTGTGTCTTCTCCGTCCCTGCACCTCCACTGCCCGGCTGAGGCGCTGGCATCGGGCTCGAATAGCTACTGAGCATGATTTAATTTAGCCACAGCCTGTGGCACAAGTGTTAGATTCCGGCTCCGGAAGCCAGAACTCAAGTCCTGCTCTGTCTGTGACTACATGTGCGATCTTGGGTGAATCTCAGAACATTTCCCTCATCTGTCGCGGTGGCAGTAGTCCAAAATGCAGTGGGCAGCTGGATGAGCTGATGTCCGAGGTCCTGTCCCGCTCCCTCCCACAGCTCCATCCTCTCTGCTGTGCCTCCCCTCCGCGGTGTGACGTCAGGGCTGAGCACACCTCACCCTGCACAGGTGGGTTTGCCCCCACCTGTTCTCAGAAGTGACTCTGCCCTGGCGTGCTGGTGGCCCTGGATGCTGGCTCAGCCTGGCTGGTTGGCAGCCCCCTCACCAGGCACTCTTAGTCCACTGCTCGCTGTTCAGGAGGGATGGGGGGTTTTCCAGCACTGCACCCACCGCCGCCACCGTGGCTTTAGCTGTTAAGGATGAGATGCTTATACATATTTTCATTCTTTTAAAAAAAATCAGCTATTAATTTGTCAGAATTATTCATATTTTGCTGATGATATTTTCCATGTATCTAATCAGGGAGCTCATGAATAGAAATGAAGCTATTTAAATACAGAGATGGTGTACATTGTAAGATCTTGTTTCCTCAAGCTGTTTCATAATGCAATGAATACATTTATTTCTTCTAAAAACAGGTTTTGCAACCATCAGTTTTTTTTTAATCTTTCATTAAACATGACTCTTTGAATGTGCTAAGTTTTTGTGAGTGGCGTGTGTGAGCGTGTGTCCGTTGGTGTGGGCACTTGCGGTATGTATATTGTCTTCCAGAGGGACAGGAAATTGTTTTTTAGTGAAAGAACTGAAAAATGCACTTTGGGTAAAAATTTTAGGAAGGATGGGTGGTGAAGTAAAAGTACGGTTTGAAATTGGGCTCGCTAATATTTGAGATAATTATTTGTACAGTGTAGACTTTTAAACCTCTCGGAATTCCAGCAGCACTTACCTACAATGAAAGAGGCTCAAAATCATTAAACAAAGCCAGATATTAAATATACGACTACTATCTCTTGAAACATTAGCAAGCATGTAAAACACATGGCATCTACTCAATGGAAAATCTGAGAATACAAATTATAATAGTTGTCTTATAAGACCTCTGGGAAGCTTGAACTAAATTGCTTAATTCCATTAATAACAAACTATTACTCTAGCTATTACAGTAACATAAGGTAATAGAGATCATGTCGGGAGATTGCACGGAGGCTCTTTCTTCACCCAGCACAAATTTATTCTGGGGCATTGATAGATTTTAATTGACTATGGCAACTGAATCGCAGCAAAGGAAATGGAGGGCCTTTTGGGAAGCTCCACCTTCTGCAGAAGTAAATAACAACACCAAACGAGGGTCTGGGGGGGCCCGGCCGGCAGGAAGGGAGGTCTGAGAGCATCTCCCCCAGCAGCCCATCTGCAGAACCGCTTGTGTGACCTGCCCGGAAGGCTCCCTGGGAAGGGCCAGCCACAGGCCCTGGCCAGCCTTTCAGCTCTGTGCCGTCCCTGCGGAAGTGAAACCGTCCCAGGCTTGCTGCCCAAGCCCCGGGCTCTGTCACCAACACCCACCCATGGGCACGCTTCCAAGCTGTGTGACCGCAGGAGCCTCGGGGCCTGCTGAGTCATCTCTGGGGAGACCCAAGGACAGGGCCTGAGGGCTGGCGCTGGCCGGATTGGAGCCTCCTCCCGATGCCAGCGGAGGCCACGTGGGAGTCCTCGGCTCCCACCTCATCCAGGATGGACCCTGGTGATGTGCAACTGCTTCTCATCAGGGTGTCTGTCCTGCCTCAGCACTGGCCTTGCTTTGTGCTGGTTGTGGTGAAGGTGGTCTCGGAGCCCTCATTTCAGTTCTGGGGCTCGTCGCTCCTTCCTTCAGCCCCACACCCACCCCCAGCACCTGCGGCTGCCTCGGCTCCTCTGTTAAAAGGAAATCCTGCTTTTTCAAGGAAGCTGCCCCAGGATGTGAGGGGCTGCTGAGAGTAGCCCCTGTGGTGGCATCCTGGGAGGTGACGGGGAGGGCTTGGGAGGTGGGAGGGTCTCTGGTCACACCTGCACCCAGCTCCTTGGGGGCCTGGGTCAGACCCCAGGGTGTGTGACGAGACAGTGTTGATGCAGGGGTGTCTGCTGGAAGGCCACATCTTCTGAAGTCTGTCCTGCCCCCCCCCACCTTATTTTCGTGTTTGTCCTGAACATTTCATCTAAACCTGCTGAAAGCTCCTTCTCTTCTTCCCTGGCAGCACCAAGCATAACTTCCAGCTCCTCTGTGTCCCCTGCAGCCGGGGACATTCTCTCTCCCACTCCCCATGGGTCCCGGCTTCTTTCGGAGACATGGCAGAGGGGCTTCTGAAGTCCGGCCTGCCCCGCGCCCTGTCTGCTCTGTGCCAGCAGCTCCGGGGGGTGGTGACAGCCCTTCCCGCACTGCGTCGGAACCAGGAGCGGGCACCGGCTCGTGGCCGCGGCCGCCGACTCGTTCGTGCTGGGAGCGTCTCACCCCGCCGCGACTGCAGCATATGCGTGTGTTTGAAAACCTCCTTGGCAAGCAGGACCTCCTGATTTTTTCCACTTCTTGTGATTAGCGTTGCAGACTAATCCTCGTAGCAGACTCAACACCAGCTGTTCTCCCCCCTGCTTGCTTTTACTTGGAAACCAAGTCTTGGGGCTGCTACGGAAGCGAAGCGGCTGGCCCAGCTCCTCCCTCGGCGCGGGGCCGCAGCACGGCCTCAGGGGAGCCTCTACTGACCTGTCCCCGTGTGTCCTTCAGCTGTACCACCGGGCCCCGAGGACAAGGGGGGCACACACAACTCCAAGGAAGTCTTCATCTTACCCGCCACGGCGGTGTGAAATCAGCAGTTCCCGGAGCCAGCCTGATCTTAGAAATTTGATTTCGCATCCCTAGACATCAGGCTTCCCTGGATGCTGCATTAAAAAAAAATTGCGTAATAAGATATATTCAAAAGAATCTGTGCATTTAGATGAGTTTTATGGCATAACAATAAAATGAACACCCGTGAGCCCACTGCTGGGTTTAGGGACTAGAACATTACCAGAACAATTGAATCTGTTTTTCTGCTCAGTTCTTTCCAACAGCTCTTAAATTTGGAAAGAGATCTGCAGGGACAGCACTGGTCTTGTTTCATTCTGCCCCAGCCCCCATCTGCAGGACAAGCACCAACCACCCCCCGAAACCCCCTCACACCCGTTAGGTGTTTGCAGCAGGGCCTCCTCCCCACCTCCTTCCTGAAGAGCCCGAGTACCCAGGGCAGCCCAGGGGGTGTAGCTGACGAGAGCTCTCTGCTTTGGGAATGTCACTGGCATCCCCCCTTCTTCGGACGACTTCCGTGGCAATTCTTGGGCTCAGGCATCTTAGATTCCATCAATTTGTACTTCCATGAGAGTTTCTCACATATCTGTAAGCTCTAAAAAGAAGCAAATGAAGGAGCAGTTGCAGTGGGAGAGCAGTGAGCTGAGAGTGCGACGCGCCCACTACCCTTGCCCACTGCCTTCCCTCCACCGCTGCCAGCAGCCAAGTCTGAGGAGAAGCCCAAGGAGGGAGCGAAGGCAGAGAGTGACCACAGCAGTCAGAAAGCGGCCGGGCAGGACAGGTCAGGCGTCCAGTTCACGCCCCGCTGAGCAAGCCAATGAAGGCATCTCGCAAGGGACGGGGCTCATCAATGAGGAGATCAGATTCAGGCTTCACGGGCAACCAATTAATGAAGCAGACACCCCAGCACAGCTGGAGACAGAGGACGAGGACACCATCGGTGGGTTCCAGCGGCAGACCAGGGCAGAGCAGGAGGCCCTTGGCCTCTGCAGTGCGGCGTCTAGATGCACCATCGCCATGCCACCTGTCCTACATTTGCTCTTATGTAGTAAAGAGGTGAACATGCCAATCACAAAGGAGTCTGCAGAAACTCAAGGGCACTCACCAAAATTATTCTCCTCTCTCTCTGATGCACTCTGGGTGCAACTCAAAACTGTATCTGCAGGGATAAATCTGATGTTCCAGTTTGCTAATGCTGCCGGGATACAAAACACCAGAAATGGATTGGCTTTTATAAAGGGGGTTTATTTGGTTACAAAGTTCTGGTTTCAAAATGGCTTTCTCCCAGGACGTTCCTCTCTAGGCTGCAGTTCCTCAAAAGCGTCACTCTTAGTTGCTCTTGGGGCCTTTGTCCTCTCTTAGACTCTCCGGAGCAAAAGTCGGCTTTCAAAAGCTGTCTCCAAAATGTTTCTATAAGCTCCAGCTCCTCTCTCAGCTCCTGTGCATTCTTCAAAGTGTCCCTCTTGGCTGTAGCAAGCTTGCTCCTTCTGTCTGAGCTTATATAGTGTTGCAGTAAACTAATCAAGGCCCACACTGAATGGGCGGGGCCACACCTCCTTGGAAGTTATCCAATCAGAGTTATCACCCACAGTTGGGCAGGTCACATCTCCATGGAAACACTCAAAAAATTACAATCTAATCAACACTAATACATCTGCCCCACAAGATTGCATCATAGAATATGGCTTTTGGTGGGACATAATATATCCAAACTAGCACAATCTACAACTTAAATTGGGCCACTGAGCCTTGTTATCTTTGTTTAGGTAAAATCAGTTGCCACGTTTTCGGGGATTGTTTCTGTTTTCCTTTTTGTTTTTCTCCTCTTATAACATTTTCCCTCAAACTAGTGACCTGATGCCCACTTTTAGTCTGCAGATGGAGAACTTATTCCCAAGTGCTGTGACTGCCCCACCACACACACTGCTTTTTCTAGCACGTGGCTAACTCGTGTCCACCGCAGTGGGGGTTTCTATCAGACACGTTTCAGGGGGTGGCGGGGGTGAAAGGCAAAATTTGACTTACTATTTGTTGTTATTCAAATGCTAAATATTGCAAGTTTACGTTTCATCAGAATATGGTAAAGTCAAAGGGAAAAATATTGGATTACTTCTTAAACGGTAAAAGGAGGAAAATAACTGAGTCCTTCAGTAATGCGGCCCCGAGCATCGGCTGCTCCCTGAGACCCCGCGGGCTTTGAGGCCCAGGCTCCCACCACCACTGCTCCGAACATCGGGCAGCAACTGGCACGGCTAAACTGGTTTCCCCCCTTTTTTAATATGGAAGAAAAAATTAACACGGTTCTCATTTGGTAATAGTATAGTGGCCCCAGATTTCTTCTAGTATTTGCTTCTGATGAGTAATTATGGCCTCTATGTTAAAAAGTAAGATTAAATGTTGCTGAATTTACAGTTACACCATCGTGTAAAAGGTTATTCAATGTGTGGTTAAAAATGAGACCTGTGAGAAGATGATTCCGTGTTACTCTCCTGGATCTCACGGACTTTTGCTCTGTTGCTTTCCAAATGTGTATTGAATGTATGCGTTGGTGCAGTGAAATATTTTGGGATCTAGGACAATTGAAAGTTTCCACAGTTCTGCCTCGTTCTTCAGTCAGGATCCACTGCTGCCTGACAGCTGTTCTCGGCCTTTTCTCAGTCACCTGAGCAGTTACACTGTGACCCGTCATTCCTTACCTGCCTGAAATGTTGCAGAAAATGTCCTCATTTCTTTGGCATTTTGCTGTTTGAGCTAGGGTGGAATGTTCTGTTGGCTCTGTGGTGTTTATTCACCAATTTGTACATTATTTGTTTCCCTTTACCACTGTAAACAGCAAGTATAATTTGGTGTTCAAAAAAAAAAAAGCAACAAGGAGCACACTGTATGGAACATTTGCCCTCCAAACACTCCAGTGTCAAGAAGAAAAGCGATTGTCAGAATTATATTCCTGTTGACTGTACATGAAATCAGCTCTGTAGATTGTGAAACATAAGTCATGGTTATATTTGTTCGGCAACGTTATAAGAATCACGAGTTTTTCATAAGGTAGAAAAAAAAATCAGGAGCCTTTTTGAACGACTTAATGTCCAATCACAGCCTTCCATACCTGGCTGTGCTGTTTCTCTTGGTATGAAATTTCTCACTCTCTTCAGTCCTAAGATATTTTGGCTGGGTTGGTTTCTTTCTTGGCAACTGCAGTTATTTGAAAACAGGATTGAAATAAGTCATTCTTTTTTCCTGCCTGGCAGTCCCTCCATGGTTTTGCTTCTCTGCAGCTGCTGTCCATTTGCTTCTCTCTCCCCCCTCTTTTCCCTCCATTGCTTCCTCCCTCACTGGGTTCAGAATTCCTGAGCGAGAGGGCCATGGCATGGAACCGATGGCTTCCTGCGGTACAGCAGCAGTGCTCGGCACACTTAACCCCCGAAAACATTCCAGCACACAGCGCGGTGTGTGGAGTGGTGCCGTCTTCACTCGTCTGCACGCCCAGATGCAGCGCTCTCTGGAGTAGGACAGAGCTCAGCCCTGCCCAAGCCAACAGGCACTGCGGGGGCTTCAGGGACAGGAAGGGCACAAGGCTGGGGGGACCAGGGAAGCTTGGTTAGCCCTGGATCACCTTCAGCTGGGTCCTGAAGGAAGGTTGCATTTAGATCCATGGGGAAGAGCAAAAATTCCAGCTGGACGAAGCGAGAAGCCTGGGAGGAGGCTGGCGTGTGCCTTCAACGGTGAGGAAAGCACACACACGCCCGGGAGAACGACTTCGTTCAGGAGTGGGGGGTGGATGCCATTCTGAAAAATAAACCCATATTGCATTGCCACCGAGTAAATTATGTTCCAGAGGTCAGAGAAGATTTGTCTCAGATGCAGGAATGTCCGACCCAGGATTTCAGCCCAGGATCCCAGGGCTATGCGCCACACCCCGTGTACTCGCAAACACATACTGGGCAGGGTGGATTTTTTTGCACACACACACATCCCCACCCCCCATTTTTTAAATGTAAAAGTCACCACTGGGAAAGCAAATAAGGGTGGCCCTGTAAATCAAGAAGTCTGGGATTGGAGCAGCAGTATATCTCCTTTCTCTGGACCCACCCCTCCCGCAGAGCCTCCCTTCTGTCATCTCTAGCGTGGCCTCTTCACCAAGCGGGAGAGGGGCTGGGGTGCCCGC
>PVKY010003066.1:0-22850 GCA_004027775.1 Bradypus variegatus | reverse complement strand
TCCAAAAACAAAGAACTACCTGGCCCAAAATGTCAACGGTCCAAAGTTGAGGACCCCTGCCAGGTAGAAAAGTGCTTTGAAACCTGTAAAATGCTGGGCACATATGCTGGGTTCCTACTATGGTCCCACAGGGAGTCAGGTCTCAGGTTACTTTCCAATCATCAAGGTTGTTAGAGTCCAAATGAGATTGTTGGGAACCTTCAGGAGGCCCCTCTCTATTGGGTGTCTAGGGAAACAGTAACTGCCTTGCTGGGCCACACCCCTGAGACTGAGACCAGGGCTGTGTCCTGACCACTTCCTCTTTGCTCTCAACCAAATGGCCTCCAACACTGGCCCACTCACCACGTGCTCCATGAGGCTTTGATGAGACTGGGGAAGTGAGTGGAGCTCTAACTGGTTGGAATTCTAGGCCCAGAAGGAACCAAGGGCAGTGGGCTCTTGTTCTGCCAACCCCGGCATTCCTATTCCCATGGGGAAGACACGGAGTGGGGGGCACCAGGCAGCAGCAAGATTACTCAGATGCTCAGGCCAGAAACCTGGCATAATCCTTGACTCATCCCCACACCCGGTCATTACCAAACCCTGTTACTCATTCCTTATAAAATCTCTTCTAGTTTGTCCATTTCTCTCCCAATAAAGAGAGCAGATGTGACTTCTTCAGAGAGGATCTGCCTCATCCCTAATCCAAATTATACTCTCCTCAAGCCTATCAGAGCATTTTAATCATTATGATAATATATTCACTATTTAGGTGATGATTTATCTAATGTCCACCTTCTTTCCCTAGAATTTAAGTTCCAAGAGGGTAGGATCCTTGTGCATCCTGTCACCACTAGGCAGCCCACTGCCTGGCACACACCAAAGCCTCAATAAACATTGGTTGAAAGAAGGAAGACTAGGTGAGGTAGAGGTGAGGCTCTCTATCTCTTTACGGACAATTTCAAGCCGTTTCTCCTCCAGCTCCTTTGATGCTCACATGGCTTGACGCAGATACCATCTGTGAGCTCTCCTTGGTACTCTAGGTCCCCTCCCTGCACCCCACTGCCAGGCTCAGTGTCTTCCTTTCAGCCCTGCTTCTCTCATCTCTCTGGCAACTTCAAAAATCATATGGAAGATTCACTCTTCACCCTTCCCTCTTGCTATTTACTATCTGCACTTGACCGATGTATCTTTTCCTTGCCTCACCTGTGCCATCTGCTCCATGGCCACACCCTAAGCTACTGGTCTCAACTGGGGATGATTTTATCCTCACTCGGGACATTTGGCAATGTCTGAAGATACTTTTGCTTGTCACAACTGGGGGTTGCTACTGGCATCTAAGTGAGTGGAATACAGGGATGCTGCTAAACATCCTACAATGCACAGGAAATGTCAATAGTGCCAAGGCTGAGAGCCCTCTTCCCTATACCATGTTGTCATCCGTAACTGCATCACCTTCAAAATCTTGAGTTTAAGCACCCTTACTTTGTTCCTGACTCCCATCTTTCCAGCTCACTCAACCTAGTACCATCACTGCAAAAACTCTTCAACCCTATTCAGGCTGTCAGTTCACTGACCCCCACTTTTCACTATCACCTCACCCTTATTTCTCTTTTAGTCCAGTCTAGATTCCATGATCCATCATTATAATCACTCTCCTGCAAACATCCTCAGCTCCCTTTCATAGTGGAACATAACCAAAGCATGGTCTGCACTTTCCATCTCCACTTCTGGACTTTATCCCTCACTTGTTCTGTTACACCTTCCAATCTGGTTTCCACTTCCACAGTCCTCCAACACTGCGAGTAGCACACTCACCAAGAGCCACCATTTTGCCAAATCCAATGGATACTCACTCCCCCTCATTAGCATTTGACTCCATTAAATACTCATGCTTCTAAAAACATGCTTTAAGCTTGTAGTCTGGAATACCACATTTTCCTGCCCCTCCCCGGGTAGTCTTTCTCTCTCATGTAATGGCATCTTCTCCTCTCCTGACCCCTAAACGCAGGACAGCCTCAGCGTTGCCTTTCACTTTGGGCTGAACTTTGGGCTTATATTTGACCAACAGCCTCATGCATCTAATGGCCTCCTTGAAAAGTCACCTTGGATATCTAATGTCATCTCGAAACTGAAATCCAAAGTGGATCTCTTGGTTCGCGCACTCACCAGCATACCCACCCCCAGCTTCCAGCGCATTTTTCTGTCTTCCCCGTCTCAGTCAGCAACTCCACCCTCACTCCTGGTACTTAAAGCAGAAATCCAAGCTCATCCTTGATGCTTCCCCTTCACCTCACTCCCATGTCTGATCAATCAGAAAATACTGTGGGTTCTTCCTCCAAAACAGATTCTCAAGTCCATCTATGTCTCTCCAGCTGCCTGTTCATCCTTTTGTCCAAGCCTTCTGGGTCCTTTGCCTCCTTGGCACCCATAATATCCTAGGAGGCCTCTGGCCTCCTCTCTCGCCCCCTGAAACTCACTCGTTATCCAGCAGACAGAAGTCCTTGACTGTTAATTGAACTAAGTTCAAAACATTAGCCTGATTGTTTATTCTCCTTTTAACAGTTGTCATAAGAATAAAATCCAAGTTTCTGACCGTGGCCTACGAAGCCGTACATTTCTGATTTATTTTCTACCCAACCTTGGTTTCATGCAACTGCCCCCATCTCACAGCCTCATCCTCCTTTCTTGCAAACACAAATGCCTCCTGCCTCAGTGCCTTGGCTCTGATTACTCCTGCATGGAACATTCTTCTCTTGGCTTGTAAATATTCTGTTTCCTTTCATCTTTACATCTTACCACATAAGTCACCGCTTCAGGGAGTTCTCCACTGACCAACCATCTAAAGAGGCTCCTTTCAGTTACACTCTATTGTATTGCCTGTTTGTTTCAAAGTCTGTGGACACCTTGTTTACTATATACATGATTATCATCTGTTCCCACCAACCCATATACACATGTGCACACACACAAGCACAAATGCACGTGCATAAACACACACACCTCCAGGAGGGCAGAGATCTTATCCTCTGCTGAATCTCCAGCACTCAGCACAGCGACTGGCACGCGTGAGACACCCAGTGCCTCACCACTGCCCCTATTTTCCAGATGAGGAAACTGAGGAACAGGCAGGTTAAGTGACTTGCCCAAGACCCCCCAGAGAAGAAGCAATGGAGCTGGGAGGTGAGCCCGGGTGTGCGTGAGGCTTGTCTTCTGGAGCTGCACCCCCCGTCCTGCCCGGGGCCAGCACACACCTCCCAGCAGCATCTCCTGCAGTAGGTTGTCGATCTTGGCCATGCCGAAGAGCTTGATGAACTGGATCTGCTCGATCATCTGCCAGGTGATGCTCTGCAGCGTGGGCAGCAGCAGAAGCAGCTCACCGAAGCGGCCACGCGAGTCGTACTGGCGGTCGTTGATGTAGTCCTCCAGGCTCACCTGCACCTGGGAACGCAGCCGCTTGATCTTGCCCGGGTCACTCAGCCCCTTGGCGTCTGCAAGGAGAGGGGGCAGGCGGGGAGGGTGGCGGGGCCCAGTTGAGAGTCAGGACCCAGACTTCCCACGAGGAGGGTCTCCTCAACATGTGGGGCCCAGATTGGGGTGCCTGGTGGGCCAAGGTCACAGAGCAAGTCTTCAGCAGTGCTGGGGCAAGGAAGGATTCAGGGTCCCCAGCAGGTTTCTGGCACACTTCCTAAGATGAAGAACTCAGAGGGTGAGAGGTAGGAGGGAGGGACTTCAGGAACACACCCATGAGGGCACCTAGCAACTGCCTCAGTTTACAATGGGGAAACTGAGGCACCAAGCAAGGAAAGGGCTTGCCTCCAGGACACACAGCCAGTAGCTGACAGAGCCTGCAGCCGAGATCCCACCCTCCAGACCTCAGCATGCCCTGCTCCTGCTGTCCTAGACATGTCTCCCCTTCCCCAGTCACAGTAGGTTCTCTGACATACATGGAGGAAAGGAAGCAAGCAAGCTTTTTGGCCTGAGGCATCTTGACATTGTGAAATGAAAATCAGGCTCTGCACAGAGACATAACTATAAGATGTTCTGCAAAAATGCGGATGGCCCACATCAGTCGATGGAACAGGGAGAGGAGAATCAAGAGCTAAAGGAAAGGGTGGGGATGAATTTTCTGCATCCTGCTAGGTAAGGAGTTAGGAGACATTGTCTGCAGGACAAGAAGTAAAGGCAAAGGCACATAACTTAAGGTTACAAGGATAATCAAGAGAGAGTAAAAGAGCAAGAAAAATATGTTGAGAAAGGATGGGAGTGGGGATAAAGAGAGGAGTCTGCAACTATCATAGGATGCAAAGTTCTACTGAACATGGAAGTCGAGAACTGCAAAGATAACTGCCAGAAGAAATCGTTAAAAGAACTAGAAGTGTTTCCCCCTGGGGAGGAGACTGTAGGCTAGAAAAGTGGGATAGGGGAACTATTTGCATTTTTAGGCATGTGCAGATATTATTTTGATAAAAAAATTTAAGGAAAGATGAAAGGAAAGAAAAAAAGAAAGAAGGTAAGAGGAAGGGAGATGGCACGAGGGAGGAAAAGAAAAGGAGGGAGGGAGGGAAGGAGGGAAAGAGAAAAAGCAGGCCTTTGGAGTCAGTTTGCCCCGTCAAGTCATTGCATCCCTTTGAGCCTTGATTTTCCTCATCTGCTAAATGGATCTAATAAAATCTACATCTCCCAGTTGCTGTAATCATGAACTCAGGGTAATAAACCATAAGAGAATTTGACAGTGTATGGAGTGTCAGGGGTCGGGCGTGGCGGTGCAGGCCATACCCGGGTCGAAGAAGATGATGGCTTTGAGGCAGGCATACTCGTTGTCATCGATCTGCAGCTCCTGGAAGGGTGTCACCAGCTCATCGAGGATGCGCATGGACACCCGGCTCATTTCCGCCAGTTCCGGGCAGTGCCGGGGGACGATGTAGTCATTGCCTGGATGGGTTGGGAGCAGGAGAGGGTGAGATGGCCACCCTCAGGTTTGCCCTTTCTCCTAGCTTAGGCCGTAGGAAGAGGGTCCTGCAGGGATTGTCATACCCATTCTACAGAGGAGGAAGCCGAGGCCCAGATTTTGGGGGCTGAGCTGCCCGAAATTATGGGCTGCGGCTGGCACTTGGCTTTCTAGGGCCCTTTTCACACCACCCAAACTCCATCCCCCACCTCAACTCACAAGATTGATGACATTCAACAGCCCCTTGGGAGGCACCAAAGCATACAAGTTAAGGGCCCAGATTCTGGAGCCAGACTTCCCAGTTAAATCCTGGCTTTTCCACTTAAAGCCGGTTATATTTGGATAAGCTTCTTAACCTCTCTGTGCCTCAGTTACCTCATCTGTTAAATGGGGGTAAATAATAGAGTTTAACACGTAGGATTGTTGTATGAAAGGATTTAAAGCACGTAAAGTACTTAGAGTAGTAACTGACATATAGTGCAGACTACATAAGCATTTTAAAATAATAAATAAAACTTGGTGTGAGGCCCAGGTGACATAGGCAGGGGTTTGTCCCATCCTTGATTCCTTTCTCGCCTCTTGGTCCTACTCTAGAAAGCACATGGGGAAGCAAGGGTAATTCCAGGGATAACCCTGATGGTGCTGGAACTTTAGTCCTGGGAAACTTGAATTTCTTAGGTCCATATTTCCTTTGCCATTTTAACCATTTTTACGTGTCCATTTTGGGGGCATTTATTATTTTTACAATCATCACCTTTCATTACTGCGACTTTTTCATACACTAAAACAGAAATTCTTTCTCCTGTAAGCTGTGGTTTCTCCAACCCCACCCCCCACCCCCCCATCCACTCCAGCCCCAGGTAACCTCTAATCTTTCTGTCTCCATGAATTTGCTTATTCTAGAAAGTTCATAAAGTGGAATCATACAAAATTTGTCCCTTTGTGTCTGGCTTATTTTACTCAGTGTAGTGTTGTCGAGGTTCATCCATGTTGTGGCATGTTTCAGAATTCCATTCCTTTTTGTGGCTGAATAGTATTCCATTGTACAGATAGACCACATTTGTTTATCCACTCATCTGCCAGTGGACACTTGGGTCGTGTCTACCTTTTGGCTCTCGTAGACAGTGCTGCTATGAACATGGGTGTTCAGGTATCTGAGTCCCTGCTCTCAGTCCTGTCGGGTGACAGGGCTGTTCTTGACCTGTCTCCCCACCCCGCCTGCCACCCTGGAAACCCCGACGCCCAGCGCAGGCTGCACTGGGCATGTTCTCTGCGGGGCCCTGGCTGGGACAGGGGGTCCCCTCACCTAGCAGCAGCACATCCTTGAACACCATGGATCGCTTGGTGGCTCCGAGCAGGAGGTGCTCGCCGGCGTGGGCTCTGAGCAGGGCCACCTGGAAGAGAGAAGGGAGGGCCTCTGGGTCTGCACCCTCGGGGAATTCTGCTGCTAGCCGATTCCAGGACCCCAGTCAGGATGGCTCAATGCTCCCCTCTGCCTTTACCTGCCCAAACTATAAAATGGGCATCATAAAACCTCTGTCTTCCTCCCATAACCGACAACTAGGGATCTGGAAAAGCTTCGGCAACACCCGAGAGGAAACCTGGAAGGGGAAAGACCTTGCCGGGAGCCCGGAGACCTGACCCTGCTTCTGCCTTTAGACTGCCAGGTCCTTGGGCAAAGTGCTGCTCCTCTCCAGACCTCACCTGTGGCCCTGGGGAAATCAGAAGCAACATTCTGTGTGTAAGTTTTTGGGTAGAAGTTCAAAGGTTTTCATCAGACTCTCAAATGGGTCTATGATCCCAGAAAGTTCTAAAATGTTGGGTCTCAAATTTCTACCCACGGACAAGTTACAGCTTTATAAAAACACAGATTCTTAGGCTTCACTGCCAGAGATTCTGATTCTGTATATGTAGGGTGAGGCCCAGGAATCTGCATTTAACAAGCTTCCCAGCTGATTCTATATGCAGTGTGTTTGGGAAATCACTGGCCTGGAAGATCTCCAAGGCATCTGCCCTCGTTGTTGTAAGATTCTAGGATTCTGAGAGAGAGTTATAAGAATTTGGATATGAAAGTTGATTCTCAGGGTTGGCATTACTTTTACAGTCGCCACTTTTCATTACTGCAACTTTTTCATAGAGTAAAACAGAAATTCTTTCCCCTTTAAGCAAAGAGGTGAGCCCTGTCCTTGGCAGGGGATCAGCTTGACAGACCTGTTCTCTGCAGGGAGGACAAGGCAACCTTTGAAGTCTGAGCTCCGAGGTAGGTGCCCAGCCAACTCACAGAACCTTTTCAGAACCATCTGCTCTATTTCCACTTTCGTGCTTTCATTAGGACCAAAGCATGGGCTGGTAAAATACTGGTTGCCTTGGGGAGCTTATCTGCAAGGATGGGTTAGGGAGTTAAGAGGCTCTGTAGCAGGCCAAAATAGGAGGCAAAATGCTTTTGTTCATTAATTCATTTAATTGTTCATTCTTTCGGTCATCAAATGCTAAGTGTCTACTAAGTGTCAGGTACTTTTTACACACTAGGGACCCAATGGGAAAAGAGAGAGAGAGAGAGAGAGAGAGCAGATAATAAAGAAGAAAAGTAGCAAATAAACAGGACATAAGGTGACAGTGCTAAGAGGGGAGGAAGGAAAGGAGGGAGAGGAGAGGAGAGAGGGAGGGAGGAAAGAAATGGAAGATAAGAAGAAAGGAAGAAAGGAAGAAAGGAGGAAGGAGGGAGGGAAGGAGTAGATAAGGAAAGTAGGAAAATAACCACCTCGTGAGAGAGCACAATGGGGCAGGAAGGGCTGCATTAGAAGGGGAGATCAGAGAAGATCTCTCTCAGGAGGTGAAATTTTCTGAGGTTTGAAGGACACCTGGCACAGTAACTGTTTAAGACATTTGTATGAATGGATGCATGGATGGGTAAATGCATGAATGAATGAATGAACTTCCTGTCTTCATCTCCAGATCTAGCCCCTTCTGGGCAGCCATCTGTCCTTATTCCTTTTATTCCCCCATGGTTAGGACCTAGTGAGGATGACAAAAAAAGCAGAGAAATGAGAAACAGCCTTGAAGGTGAGTCTGTTTCCATGAATAGTACAAAGTCCAGTGAAGGAGGCTTCCGATCCCCAACTCCATGCGAGACACTGTTAGGGGCTTTCACCACTTACCCGGCAGTTCTCCCATTGGGAGGTAAAAGGCCTAGACTGGAATCCCAGCTCTGTAGCTAACATGCCCTGTGACCTTGGGTAAATGGCTCCCACTCTCTAGGTCTCGGTCCCCTTATCCCATTGTACCCAACCTCCCAGATTTCTATGGGTTGATATCCAAAGCAAACCGACATGCAAACAAACTTGGAAACTGGTTGCTGGGGTATTGTTGATAGATTTTGGGTGTCCTTTGGAGGATGGTGGCCCCCTAGTTCTCCCAGGTGTGTCTCAGCCATGACTGGCAAGGTGGGCTCCTTATACTCCATGAATGGGGAGCTGGGAACTCTGGTCCCAGGTTCAGCCCCCTGCCATGGCGGCTGTTCTGGGGGTAGGTGGGTAGGTGGGGGGGTGGGGGTTAATGATTTTCCTGCGTTATTGGCCACCCATCACTGCTCTCCGAGAATGCTCTGAGCTTTAGCCAGGGAGGTTTGGGTGGGAAACCGAGGTTAACAATTGCTCAGCTTGGGGGGATCTCGTTGCCCTGCTGAGCCCCTGGGAAGGAACAGGAGGGATTAAACATTAATGTAGACTCTCCAGCAGAGGGGACCAGGGCCAGAGCACGAGCTGTAGGGGAGAAGGCAGGGGCAGCTCGGCCCAGATCGCTGCCCTGTCACCACTCCTAAAGGAGGGAGGAGCCTGTAGAAGGGGGCCTCTGCCCAGCCCCTGAGTGACACGGAGGACCAGCCAAGCCAGTGTTTCCGCAGGATCCACCGTGGGAAAGTAATAGGTGTTCCGGGAGAGTCTGGGGTCAAAGGAGTTTGGGAAGTCCTCATTCCCACAAAGTTAAACAGCTGCTTAGCTGAAGGACTTCTCAGACCCTTTGATATACTGACATACATTATAAGGCTCTTGTGCAAATGTACAAAATATATAAGCAAATGCTCCCAGAGCTGGTTTCTGGGTCACTGGTCCATTGATGCCCCTGAGCTTACTTCAGAGCTGGAAAGGCAACCCAGTCCAGCTTCCCTTTTCCAGACAGGGAAAATGTCTCAGGTCTAGGGGTGCTATGTGCAGGCACCGCCATCTACAGAACATCAGAAGCTCATCCATCCTCAGAACTCTAACCCTCAATTCTTCCCTGAAGTTTTCGGTACTCTGGGAAATAAAATGCTGAGCTAAGCCATCTTGGTGGGATGCAAGAGGAAACTGACATTTAGGGGGGCCAGCTCTGGTCCAGGTACTGGGTGGGCACCACATGACATGATTCTTGCACTTTTCAATTAGCAATGTCCTCGACCCTCCCAACAACACTCTCATGTGGATATTATCATTCCCACATCACAGATAGGAAAACTAAGGCTCAGAGAGGAAGTAATTTGTCCAAGATCACACAGGGAACCAGTCTTAGAGCCAAGGCTCAAGCCCAAATCCCCTAAGCCCTGGCCCCGGGCCCTTGTCAGTTCCCCACCTCCACCCCCACCCCTAGAAGAGCTGCAAGGTGCGGTGTGTAGGGGCCTGGACTTTGGAGCTTGCCTGCCTAGGTTCTAATCCCAGCTCTGCTGGATACTAGCTGTGTGACCTTAAGCAAGTAACTTCACCTCTCTGTGTCCCAACTTCCTCATCCATAATATGGGAATAATAAAAGTGCCTGCCTCATAGGGTTGTTGGAGGGATTCAATGAGATAATATTTGTAAAGTGATTAAAACACTTAGAGGCACACATAATCACTGTGCAGTTTTTGTTATCATGAAATCAAACCAGCCCAACGTTGCATCCTGGGTGGGCCAGCAGCACCCTGGCTGCCCGGCAACCCTGATGCCCTCACCTGGTCATCTAGGGGGAGCTCACAGAAGGCTGGGATGTACTTGGCCCACTCCACGAGCACCAGCAACTGCTCCTTCATGGACTCGCACACATCTGCGATGCTGGCGATCTTCTTGGCCCGGATGTCGCCGTTGATCGCAGAGATGGGGGAGGTCATCTGGGGAGACGAGGAGAATGCTGGGGATGGCTTGCGGGCACCTTCCCAGCTCCCTCTGGGCCTTCACCTGCTGCCTGTCCCTCCCCCCCAATCCCCCACCAGCTCCCTAGGACCCCGTGGAACCCCTCAGCCCCAGGGGAGAAGCAGGGAAAAAATGATCACCCTCATCTGATAAATGAAGAAACCATGGCCAGAGAGGTGATGTGACTTGCACAAGGTCACCCAGTGAGGGGTTGCCATCTCTGTCCACTGCTAGGTTCTCTCAGGGCTCAGCTGACCTCAGGCCCCCAGTGAGAATGCAGGCAGCAGGATAAACTAGAAAGTGCCCAGGGTGCCAGGCCTGGGTTCAAGTTCTGCCTCTGCTAGTAAACTGGCTGTGACACCGGTGGGTGCCCTGCCTCTGGCCTCAGAGTTTCCCTTCTATGCTTTAAGGGTCCTTCCACCTGCTGCTCCAGGACCTGGCTGGGGAGGATAGGGGTGGAGGAGGGTGAGGCCCCTGACTGGTGGGAGGGGGTCTGGTACCTGCTGGGACAGGACCTCAGCCTGCAGGAGCACGTTGATGGAGGGCAGGCTGCTGTCTTCATAGCTGGACCTGCGAGTGCTGATCCGGTCCCGCTCATTTTGGACGGCTATGAGGAGGCAGAGAGAGAGGTAAGGATGGAGGGTGGGCACCGGGTGGGTGGGGGTGGGGTTTGTTTGTGACTAATGGGAGGTGCTAGGGGAGAGAGTTCAACCCAAAAAGAGATACTGCAGGGCTCTCCTGAAGCAAAGGAAACACATTAGGGAGTCAGAGGGGGCGTCCAGAAGCCAGAGCCCAGATCAGCATGTGGGAATGAGAGGAGATGGGGGCTCACTTGGCTTGGAGGAGAACTTTCCCAATGCCAGAAATGCACTCACACACCCTGGGGTAGGTGCTGGAGTGATCCAGCCATCACCCAGAGGCATGCAAGACAGTGGTGACCTGGCAGAGGGCTTAAGATGGTCTTGAGCATTGAAAAGGGTATCCAACTAGAGTATAGGTTCTCAAGCTCTGTTTTAGAAAAGGGTCCCTTTCTTTCCAGATGAAAAGGCATAAAACCAAATGAATTGCTCTGGGTGACCAGGAGGTGGCCCGTGGATTCCTGAATACCGTGACAGAAGACCCTGGAGACCCCCACCTGCCCCGCAGATCCCCTCATCAGCAAGAGCTGCACCTGCTCTGGACTTAGAGCCTGGAAAGCAGAGCTCTGTCTCCTGCCCACTACTGGACTCTCTCCCAGGAACTTAGGGATCCAGGACCTTACTGCTCACCCTTACTGCCTGCCCCCACCCGAGTGTGTCCTGGCTTGGGGTGCAGGATGGACCCTGTCCTGTGGCTTCCAGGAGGCCTCCCTGTGCCATGAGGCCTTGCTGAAGCTGGAATGAGGGAGAAGGAGGCGACAGGAGACCTGAGTTCCTGCCTGGAATCTGCCACTCACTGTGGACTTGTGGGAATCACTTTCTCTCTCTGGGTCTCAGTTTCCCCATCTTGCTTTTCCCTCCCATACCAGGTGCTCTGAAGACTTTCCCTTCTCAGGAACTGGCAACTTTACTCTTCCAGTCCCCTGGTCCAAACTCTGGGAATCTTGCTGGACTCGTCTTTCTCTCTGGCCCCACACCTGAGCCCGTAGCAGTGCGGTCAGGAATCCCTCCCAAAGGGCTCCTCCTCTCACCGCTTCTGCCCCCACCCTGCCCCGGGCCTCTCCCTCTCCCTGGGGTTAGTGTGCTCCCTCCTCACTGCTCTCCCTGCTCCTAGGGAGCCTGTTGAAACATCACTCAGGTCACATCCTCTGCTGCTCACAAATCACCTGGAGGAAAGCCACACCCCTCAGCACAGCCTCGGAGGCGACGCGAGGTCCTGCCCCTTCCTCCCTGCCCTCCCCGTCCACCAGCTCCCCTGGCCCCTCTGCTTGCGGCCACTCCAGCCTCCCGGCCCCTCCTCTGACTGGGCACCCCCCTCTCCCCACCACCCCAGGACCTTAGCAGCTGTTGGTCCCACGGCCTGAATTCTCTTTCCCCCGACGGCGTAGCTTCTCCACTTCACTCGTGCCTCCCCACCAATGTCCCGGCCCCAGAGACACCCTCCCTGACCGTCCTGCCTGTCTAATGCTATTCCCTCCCTCACGCTCTGCCCCTTACCCACTTTATTTTTCTTTTGGGCACTTATTGGATAACTATTCATTAATTTGTTCACTGTCTCTTCACGAGCAGCAACCTCATCCTTCTTGCTCACTGCTGGGCACCTGGCAACTAGGACAGTGCCTGGCGCACAGGAGGTGCGCGGTAATTACTGGTTGCATGAATGAAAGAAGGCTTTGGATGAGACCGGCTCGAATTCTCAGCAGCAGCCTATTTATTCCTCAGTGGGGCACTGACAGCCAAACTACCAGCTTCCCCCTGGTTTCACAGAGTCTGCGAATCAGTGGGGTAGAATAGAGATCCCAAGTAAGAACCCCCTCTCCCGAGCCCCTGCTGGCCACCCCTGCCCCACTGCCTGGTTGGGGCCAGCTCGCAGCCCGGCTCCCTGCCCTGCCTGCCGACACCCCACCCCCGGCACCCCAGCCTGCCAGGCCGCCTGCCCGCACCCACTGAGGCGCCGAGCGGCAGAGGCGAGCGGACTAAAAGGGCTGCTGTCAGCAGCTGCGCCTGGGGCTCCTCAAGGTTAGGCCGGCGTTATCAGTGCCCGGCGCGAGCTCAGTCACGGAATGATGTTTTCCAAATGTTTGCTCAGTATTAGCAGGGTCGGGGACCTAATGTAACTTCCATTGAATATTAACCGGCAGGGGCAGAGGCGGAGAGGAAGATGAGCCCGTCTTCCCAGAGAACCCCTGCGAGGGGGCTGGCAGGGGTCTGGGTTGGGTCTTCCGAGGAGGGCCCCAGTCAGACGTCCCCTGGTCAGTCCTGCTTCCTGGGCTGGGCTTCAGAAACCAGGAACCGGGCCGTTTTCCCTGGGCCGGACCTCAGACACCTGGGCAGGTGTCCAACTCCCCAGCTCCTGGTTGTAGGAAAAAATCTCAGCCTGCTGGTGGGCCCACTGACCCCCAGGTTTCTCCTCAGAGACTTAATCCCTCCAGGGAACCCCTTCCGACTACCGTGGAAAAGTAATCTGGCTATTTGGAGCCGTTTCCTGTGGCTGGGAGGAAGTTTCAGGAAGCTAGACCAGAGAAGATGCCGCCCAATCCACAGAGCTCGGGCTCTGCTCAGCTCTGGGGAACGTGAGTTCTAATCCTGACTCCACCCTTGACCCATTGCATCACCTCTCTGACCTCAGTTTCCCCATCTGTAAAGTGGGAGGTGGTGGATTTGATAACCTCTTATGGACCCATCTAGTCTATAAATCCAACATTCCCAGATCACACTTTTCTTTTCTCAAGGACTTCTTTTGGTTTTCAGTCCCTGAACCCTACTAAGGCTATCAAGAAAGAGAAATGAAAACTTGGCCAAACCCTCCTGATCAGTGAAGCTTCCACTGAGAATTTCTGTTGGCTTGGGAATGTCCTACCAGGTTGAGGAGGGGTGTGGGGGAGGGCTATAAGGCTTGGGTGGAACTCCTAACAACCTTACTTCTCAGAGCTTGACCACAGTGGCAACTAACCCTTTGCAACGCTGGCCCATTCTCAAAGCAACCAAGTGACTGCATGTGTCACAATCTCCGGGTCAACCCAGGCATGTAAATAAGCACCAACCTTTGCCAGCCCATATGCTACCAGCCAACTCACTCCTAACCTCCTGGCATAATGTCACCTCCCTGGGCCAAGCAGCAAATGGTTATTTTCAAGGCTGAGCTACGGCTGAATGTCCTGGCATTCTCACCGACCTTCCAGGAGCCCAGATATGAGGCCTGCTGGCTCAGTGGCAGCTCAGCAGGGGGACCAAGGAACGAGCACACATGTCCTGCGGGAGGTGTGCACTCACCCCGGTATATCGATAAGCACGTGGCTTGATTCATAGAGCTGGAAGGGATTGTTAGTCCAAACCCTCATTTTACAGATTGGGAAACTGGAGCCCAGAAGAGGTGGAAACTTCCCCAAAGTAGCATATGTGAAAATGACTATATGTTAGTTTAACACAAGACATTCATAAAGACTGACCACGTGCAGGCCCAGGTCACACACAGCCTAGGTGGGGAGCCATCTGCTTGGTTGGCCCCCCTCACCTCCCTGTCACAAGACCTGACATTTTGACATGAAAGATCCATTCTCTTGAACACAAACACACTCTGGATAACTTCTTTGGACAACCACAGAATCCTAAAATCTTAGACTATTGGGATAAGAGAACCACTGGCTTTTAGAACCACAGACTGATAGGCTCCTAAACTCCTAGTTCCCAGTCTATTTTTTGACTCCGTTTTAATGCATATCATGTTCCCACTAATAACATTTCTCATTGCACAAAGTCGTTTTCAACTTGGAGGTGAAGGTGGGTGAGTGAGAGAGGCTCAACCCCATTGATAACTGAAAAGGGGAGAGAAGGGGCATTTAGAGCTTGAAATCCTCCACTTCGAGAATCACTGAGATCTGGATGTTAAAATCGTAGTGTTTAATGCAGGGGGAACTTTAGAGATCACCTACTCCTTCAGTGGGGTCAGCAGGCCCAGATTTTCCAGCAGGGCGCATGAGCTCAAACTAAGACCTTGTAGGGATGAGACAACAAAGATATTCCCCATGGAGGGGGCAGAGAAAACAGGGGCTCAGAGATAGAGGAAGGGGAGGGCCAGGCTACCACAGCTGAGCTTCCCCTCCTTTTCAGCTGGCCCAGGGAAGGCTAGGTCTCAGGTTCCTGCTTCTGGGGTGGCGTGGGGTGGGGTGGGGTGAGTGTGTGTGTTTGTTCTGGATTCGACCAAGGGGTTGGCTGGTGTGGCACAGCTGTGGGCTAGAAGTGCACGTCTGGGGCTAGTCCCAGAGCTGGGAACAAGGAAGTCAGGGGAGAAAGAAATGAGGAGACTTGAAAATGAATTCAAGTTACTTGGAGAAGCAGTTAAAAGCATTGTGATTCCTGAGCTTGGACAAAAAACACTTTTCAATATATTTGGGTCTGGAGGGCATAGGGCAGGAGAGTTTGGAGTGTTATTCAAACGGCACAGAACTTGAGTCCGAAAGCACTGGGTTCAAGTCTCTGATCTTCCCTTGACCAGCTGTGGGGCCTCAGGTGAATTGCTTAACCATTCTGGATTTCAGTTCCTTCATCCAAGGGAATGGGAGGATAATAGTGCCAGCCACACAGAATTGTCCTGAGAATGAAACGACTCTCAAACTTGGAAAACGCCTGGCCCAGGGATTGGTGGAAATGTCACACTCTCAATAATTGTCCTCCACCTAGGATACTGCCTTGTTCCCATTTAATAGGACAAGAAATCTTCAGCGATCACCTGATCCCCTAGGATGAGGATTAAGGGAACCGGGGCTAGTGTCCCTGGGATAGGAAGCTCGGGAATTGAGCTCCCCGCTGTTGCCTTTTGCTAGTTCTTGGTGATGGGACCCTGGATGCATGTTAGATCATTCTCTACATGTCTCCTAATGTTTGAAATATTATATTAAGAAAAGATACCCAGCCCAGCTGCCTTGTGGTGGTGAGGGCAGCCAGGGGAGGTGGCTGCTGGGAGCCTGAGTAGCTGAGAGTGGGAGCTTATCTTTTCAAATCTTTCTCAAGACCAAGCCCAGCCCCTCCCTGTGGTCAGATTTCCAGGCCCTCCCTCCCCTCAGCCACTCACAAGTGATTTCTCCTCATGAGCCAGTCATCCCGGGGCCTGTCACTGAGTCATAAAGTTGCAGCCACTGTCATAAATGACTCTCGGGGAGCTGTGGGATGGGTGGGGTGGCGGGGTGGGGGTGGGGCCAAGGCTCACCTTCCTTCTTCATGCCAGCCCGGAAACACTTCTTGAGCCTGCAGTAGCGGCACTGGTTCCTCTTGTCTTTGTCCACCACGCACTGCCGGCTAAATCTGGGGAGGGCTTTGGATGGTTGGCTAGAGAAGGGACACCCTTCCTCCTCCCAAGGAGCTAGGACCCTGGCCATCTAGTTGACCGCCAGCCTCCTTGCGCTAACCCTCCCTCCCAGGAATTCTCATGCTAACTGACCAAGTTATGGATTCTCTAAGAGGCCAGTCCTGACAAGCTTAGGATGGGGAAACTGAGGCTCAGAGAGGCAACACGAGGCCCCGAGCCACCCAGCCAGTCAGTGGCAGGGCTGAGTTGGGAACCCTAGCCTCTTGAGTACCAGGACACTGTCATTTCCATCACATCCCCTGAAAGCCCACCCAGAGCCCATGGTGAGCAGGAGACAGGCAGAGGCAGTGCAGCACCGTGGTTATGGGTGGGGCCCTGAGTGCCAACCCTGGCTCTGCCATTGACTCAAGCTGGGTGAGTGATCTTAGAAAAATCCCTAGCCCTCTCCAAGCCCCAGCTTCCCCATCTATCAAACGGGAACGATAGCAGTAACCACCTCAGAGTGGTGTTGGCAGGTGACAATGAGATGATCGTGTAGAGTTGGGCACAGTATCTGCAAGTGGCAAGTGCTCATCATCGGCAGCTGCTGTTATTTTAGGATTGTTGTTACCCCAGAATGGCAGATGCTTTTGAAGGAGGGCTCTCCGAGGTCTTGGGAAGCCCCGGGAGGTGGAAAGGCCAGGGACCAATCCCCTATTTGCCCCAGAGGAGCACCAGGTGGGAGGCGCCCCATCCTCTGAGGCTTCTCAGGAGGCCTGATCCTAAGCCGTGTGGGTCCTCATTTGCTTAGTGGGAATAATAACAATGGGCTCCTGGGGATGGATCAATAGAGTAATACAGGCAGGTTCAGGATGGTACCCGGCATTGGAGTCAGGGCCTGATAAAGGGCAGTAGATAACTTTATGGTCAGGGAATGGGGTTCCTAGAATAGACGTTCCCACCCAGATCCTCAAGACCTGAGAAACCAGAGGTGAGTCCCTTGAAGTCTTGATGAGCAGGTGCCTTTGGGACCCAGGCACGGAGAGGACAGACCCTGGGGAACACCAGCCCGAGGGCCTTCGTCTCCCAGCTCAGCACTCGGGGCCCGGCGGGGACTGCTCACCTGCAGGAGTACATGTGGTTCTTCCTGACGCTCCTCCGGAAGAAGCCCTTGCAGCCGTCGCAGCTTGAGGCCCCATAGTGCTTCCCCGTGGCCCGGTCCCCACAGATGGCACACAGGGCGCTGACACCCAGGCTGTTGGGTGCATTGAGGTTGGCACCTTCTGATGGGGATGTGTCTGTACCAGAAGAGAAGGAGGAAGGACTCAGGAGGGGCAGAGCGGGACTTCCAGGAGGCCCCACTGCCTCGATGGTCTAGATTCAGAGATCTTCCCAGGGCTTTGTCTCCAGCCAGACCTGGGTTCTGCTCCCACTCCATCGCTTCCACCCTCAGAGACCTTGGGACCATCACTCGCTCCTTTGAAACCTCAGTTTCACATCTACAAGCTGGGGGCGGTTGTGACACAAACGTCACAGAGCAGCATGTGAAGATGTGCTTCTCCCCGCGGTGGAGGCCATAGCTCCAGCTTTCCCTGGGCGGGAATGAAAACCTGGTCCCCTCTGAGGCTGCAGAAGACCCTTATAGACTCCTGACTGGGGAGCGAGGGCTGTGGAGGCCTTCTCCCCAGAACCAGGCCCTGCCCTCATTTCTCACGGAGTGGCCTGGGCTGGATGGCTCTCAGCTTGGTGCCCAGGACCCAGCAGACTCCTCCAGGTAATGGGGAAGACATGCTTATTTGCCCTCTTGAGAGGAACCCAGTAAGGATGTGGGAAAAACTCAGAATACCACCTGCCCCAAGGCAAACGCTGCTGCGTATAAATGTAAGGGAGGGCGGCTAAGGACAGTGGCAAAGGACAGCTCGGACTGCGTCCCAGGAGTCCTGCGCACTGGTGCTGATGCCACCACTAACTTGACCTCAGGCAAGTTCCTTTTCCTTGCTTCAACTACCTTCAGGCCTCAGTTTCCCTAACTGTAAAAGAAGGCTGTTCCACTGGTCCAGTTGTTTTCAGTTTAAAACTACATAGACTCAGCAGCTGAACACCCTCTTTTGAAAGGAAATCTTCCACCCTTTGGAGAATGTGACAAACACTGGACCATCTCTCTCGAAAAATGCAAGCGTGGGCAGATGACATGCAGAAACTCACACTTTTTTAAAGAAACACCAAACTGTCCTTGGATGCCTCGGGGGACAGCCAGTTAAGAAGCGCAGCAGAGCATAGCGCTGTTGCCATTAAGAGCACAAACACCAGAGCCCTTGTGCCCAGGTTTACATCCCACGTCTCCCACTTTGTGGCCGTGTGACGTTGGCTGAGTTATTTAACTTCTCCACACCTTGGTTTCCTCCGTTATAAAATGGGGAGCATTATAGTCCCCTAGGGCTGTCACGAGGATTCTATGAAGCAATATATGTCAAATACTAGGAACATAATAGACACTATATCCATGTTTGCTAAATAAAAACTTTTCTGCTGAAGAAAACTCTCGGAGCAGATGCCTTCCAGCCTCCACGGGCAGACTGGCCACCGTGGCACCTCGTTTCTTGAGCATCTCCTGACGCCTGAGTGTGCCCTGGAGGGCAGCCCCTTCTGCTTGGTGAATTATTCCCGGAGATGGGGGTAATTGTTAAGCCACATTGGTGCCCTTTCTCCCTCAGCCCCACCTCCCTGACCCCCAGGGAGAGCTGACCCCACAACTCCCAGTGCTTTGAGTGGAGGTTGTGGGGAAAGAGCTCGTGCCCTTGGGCAGGACAGGCTGGGTGCTGTGGAGTGGGCATCTCACCCCTGGGGTTGGCCTATCGCCCCCTTTCTCCAGGTGAAGGTGCAGAAGCTCAGAGACGATAAGAGACTTGCCCAGGATCACGCACTGCCATTAAGTAGCAGAGCCAACTTAGAGCCTTGGTTTGCTGAACTGTTGAGTTCTGCTGGGGTGCCTGCTGGGGCCTCTGATAAGGAACGTCCCCCCTGCTGCTGCTTCTGAGTCAGGGGCAGGGGTGGGGGAGATCTCCTTGGAGCCCGCAAGCCAACAGCCCAGGATTTATGCAAAACACTTAGAAGGACAACCTCACATGACCCCAACTCTCAGACCACCTCAAACTCCAAGGGGATCACGGACCCTTCTCACAAATGCTCAGAGTTCTTGAGACCGCCCACTGCAGGGGCTAGGACCAGCTACCAGTGCAAAGCATCTCTGGTCAGCCCTGGGAGGCAGGCACTATTATTTACCCCCATTTTACAGATGAGAAACTGAGGCTCAGAGAGGACAAGTGGGTTGCCATGTTCACCCAGAAAGGAAGGATCCCTGTCAGAATTTGAACCCAGCTCTTCCTGGCTCCAGAGTTGGAGGCTGTGCTGCCTCCAGGTCCCCCCCAGGAAGGCCAGGATTCCTGGGAGCTGCAGGCACAGTCCCCAGAGAACAGGGGGCTGGGCAGTGGCCAGGAAGCAACAGTATATACTGTCCCTGCGGGGTCACACGACCCCCCACCTGGGGAAGAGCCGCCTCATTTACCGTTTCCAGTGATCCCTGCACACTCCTGAAAGCTGACCAGCCAGCAGGCCTGGGGTGATCGAGCCCATTCTGTAGAAGATACAGTGGCCAGGGAGGGGAAGTGGTGTGCCCCAGGTCACCCTCCTCTGGTGGATGAGCAGCCGGGGCAGACTGACTCTGGGCAGTGCTGCTCCCACCGCCTGGCTGCTGCCTCCTCTCTCTGGCTGAGCTCACCAAAGGCTTTGCAGACCTCAGCGGGGGCTCAGAGCCACGGAAGGCAGGCAGGTGGCAGGCTGGAGCTGCTGCCCTGCTCCTCCGAGGATGGCCCAGGACCAGGGGGCCTTCCCCTCCAGGGAGCTTCGTGGCTCCCAGGCCTCATCTCTCCCCTGCCTCCTCATGGAGGTGGACGGTCCACCTCCTGCAGATGTGCGCTCAGGGATGCCGGAGCAGAGGAACAGACCAGGGAGGGACACGCATAGGCCACAAAATCTACTGAGACAAACGGATGTGCTGTTGACAGGAATCTCCTTTGGGAATGGCAACCTCACGAATCTGCACGGTGTCTGCCTAATTGTGCATACCTGAGAGGGCTCACCCACAGTCCAGGGGCTGCACACACATGAGCAGGTACAAACACATGGCAAGATGCCCAGACAGAACACCCATCCAGAAAGCGCAGGCACACACACAGTCCACATCCAATGAACACATGCAGGCACTGACCCACATCCAGAGCACGTGTACAAACATCCACAGACACATGCACACACAAGCGCAGTCACTGGTATACACAAGCAAGATAAACAAAGGCACCTCCTAGAGAACAAACAAACCCAGAGCCACTCAACAGGCAAATACAACTGAAAATGTACATGGGATGCACACACATGCACACATAGATGAACACAAATATGCAAATGTATATTGTAGGCCCAGTACACACACACACACTTACATGACACTCATACGTGTACACCAAAAGGGGGGCCACAACTGCACATGTGAATATCTACACAGTATACACACTGCTCAGTTGGCTTCATAGTTAGCAAAACTTCTCTTGAGCACTCCATTTTCTCTAAGTGGGGTGTTCACCCCAAGAGGGCCCCTAAGACACCCTGAAATGCAGTTATGCCTCTACCCACCAACTCCACAGACAGGGCACACCTTTCCATCTCCCTGGACCTAGGCCCAAAGGGATCAAGAAGGGGCTATATTGGGCTGGATAACCAGAGCTGGACGCCAAGAGGGAGCTACCATCATGCCAGCTCCCAGTGATGCGCCAACCAGGAACAGCTCTAAGGTAACAGGGACTAGAGGTGCCTGGCAGGAATACCTGGGATCCGCTTTTGCTGGATATCTGCCGCTGCAGGCCTCCCCTCACCCAGAATGCCTCTGGGCCCTGGACCTGGGCACACTTGCTTGCCCTGGCCACCCCTGTGCTGGCTCTAAAGAACCACCCTACCATTTTCCATCATTCTCTTCTCCAGTGCACCAAAGACCCACTCCGCACCTGGGCACACCTGCCCCCAACGGGCACACCCGTCGCCACCTACCATGGCCCATCGTCAACACCTGCACATTCTCGAACTCCAGGGTGGTGTAGGCTGGGTCCAGCGCAGCGCTGTAGTCGGCCATGTCCATGTCGACGAGGGTTTTGGAGAGGCGCATTCTCCCCTCCCTCCACGCCTCGGCCACTCGCCCTGCCCAAGATGCCCACCCCGAAGGCTCTGGGCCGGCTGAGTCCCGGCCCCCACCTCTGCCCGCCCCTGACCTCCTCCCAGGCGCCCTCTCTGCCTTCCTGCGTCTCAAACCGTCCGTCCTCTGGGAGGATCTGCCAGGAGTCCCGGCCTAGTCCCTGGGAAGGGGTGGAGGCTCTGTGGGGAGGCGTGGGGGTTAATGGTTAATCGGGTCCCCCACTGGTGGATCGGCTGGGCGGGGCCACAGGGATTTGGCTGTTTGTTGGTTTCTGGCTGACACCCGTGGTGCTAATTACAGCGAAGACCCTAACTCGCCAATACTCAGTCAAGGATTCTGGAAGACTGGCCTTTAACAGCTCCACTGCCTGGCCCCTAACCAACCACCCTCCAAGGCACTGTGAGCCCCCAAATCAGACACTCTAACTTGTACGCTCAGACGCTAACAGCCCACCTCCCAGATGGCCTAATTCAATAACTTCCCAAATCATTGACTTTGTGGAGATAAAGCTGCCCCGTGGCTCATGAATTAGAAACCCAAATCCCAGGCCCCAGGCAGGAATACTACTTGGCTCCTCCTTCTGGGAACCTCCTTATCATTCCCTTCCAGTTTCCCACTTCCCTCTTCTTCTTGGGGCTGCCCAGAGGGGGCAGAAGGGACAGGAGGCTTGGGAGACTCTCTCCTCCTCTGCTCCCCATGACCTTGCTATGGCTCCCACCAGGCTCCCACCAGGCTCCCAGCTGCTACAGGCTGGACAGACACCACCTCTGCTTTCCCTGCCCCCTCCTCCAGTTTCCCGCACCCCCAGCCTCCATGGCAGGAGCAGACAGAGCTTGCAGCCCCACAGACCTCAATTTGCCGTCAGGCACCTACCACCTACCGATCATGTGCCTTTGGGTAAATGACTCCCTGGCTCAGCCTCAGTTTCCTCTTCTGTAAAATGTACAATCAGCCTCTCAGGGTGGCTCACGTATGAAATGAGAAGGCACAGGCAAAACAGCAGGGGTGGCTAGCAAACGTCCACCCCCTTTCGCCTCTTCCCTCTCACCTTCCCCTTTGCACCCCTTTTCTGTCCCCTTTCATCGTCTCCGTCCATCTCCTTCCTTCGAGGCCAGTTTCACAGGCGCGCCAGCTGTGCAGTCACACAGGGCACCACACTGAGAGGTCCCCCCCACACTTGGTTCAGTGCCCAGCCATCATCACCTTGAAACTCTTAATGACTTTTGAACAAGCAGCCCCCCGTTTCTGTTTTGGTCTGGGTCCCTAAATTTTGCGGCGGGCCCTGCCCCCCCCCCCAGCACATGGCTCACTCCTTTTCTTCTCACACCCTCTAGCCCTCTATGCAGACACTTCAAGGGCGCCCTATCTGGCTGGGGTAAAGTCACCAGGTAGAAGGTAGAGAGCGAGGGCAGAACAGCAGGGCCTGAGACTGGGGGAGAAACGAGCCTCTCCTTGCCTGCCAGCTGCAAGGGCAGGTCAGGTCAGAGGGGCTCAGTGACATCCCCGCGAAAGCAGGTGACTTAGTGAGGGAGCGCGAATGAGTGGGGGGGAGGGTGCAAATGAAGGAGCGAGGGAATGAATCAGTGAGTGTGTGAGCTAGTAGGGGAGTGACTAC
>PVKY010003065.1:0-22944 GCA_004027775.1 Bradypus variegatus | reverse complement strand
GTGTGTGTGTGTGTGTGTGTGTGTGTGTGTGTGTGTGTGTGTGTGTTGGGTAAGCCTGGGAATATTATAGAAAAACTGGAAAAATAGAATAGAGGTAAACACTTAATATTTTGGAGTATTCCTTTCTAGTCTTTTTTTTTTCTTTCTACGCATACGTGCTTTTTTTTCTCATAAAACCGTATGATCCCGTTTTTGTAACTCAATTCTCTTCACTTAGCAATAGATCATGGTAGCCTTTCCATGTCAAAAAGCACACTCTACCCTATCATTTATTACGGCTCCTTGGTGGTGTGTGGCATGCATTTCCTGTAGTTTTTAATACCAATCTCCTATATTTGAATATATAGATTATTTCTGATTCAGCCCTCATCAACCACACTGTGGTGAACATCTTTGTACAAGCATTTTGGTGTATCATATAACTGTTTCACTAAGATAAATGCTTTGAAGTTGAATTTCTGGGTCAAAGGATATCTTTGTTTTCAGGCTTCTGATAACTTTTGCCAAGTTGTCTTCTAGAAAGTTGGTACTAATTTACCTTCCCCCCAGTAGTGTTTGCTTCCCTTTACTCTCTCCAACACTGGGTAACAAGGGTATCAAGTGTTTAAATCTCTGCTCTGCTCTCCTAGACAAAAAATGATCTTGGTGATGTTAATTTGCACTTTTTGACTTCTTGAGTATGTTTACTGGCCACTTAATTTACTGTCTGGATTAGCTGTTTATATAATTTTCTTTTCATTGTTTTCTCTAATGATTTACAAAAACTCTTTATATATTAAGGACAACATATGAGTCATGTATTTTTACTCAGTTTATCATTTGAATGTTTAGCTATTTAGTGAACACCCCATCTGCTCATTATTCATTAATATTGTCATTCAGTTATTCAGAACTGCTTAAAAATTTCTGGACTTTCTGGAGTGGGCATGGAATGGGGGGGAGGTATAATAAGTCTAGTTTTTCTATGTCCCCCTGTAACTCATGGCATAGCTCAGTCTGGCTCTGGTTCCACCGAGCTGGGCAAGGACAGTAATCTCCAGTGCTAACTGGCATTGAGGGAGGAAAGGTTGGTATGGGTAGGATGGAGAATAAGGGACTTCTGGAGGTGGCACTAGGAGTTAGATCTTGAAAGAGGCATGGGCTTCAAATGTGGGTCGGGGAGGGCATTCTAGGTGAGAAAAAGAGCATGGCCAAAAGTATGAAGGCAGGACTGAGCTTAGCCTATTATATATAGACTTGGATTTTAAATGACCCAAACACAGATTCAGGGCTGGTCTTAGAGGGAATGAGCACTGCTGGCGACGGGGCATGGGGTGAGGGAATCTCCCCTTTTCTCTCTGGGTCCATGTAGGACTAAGCCGAGCAGCAGATAAAAGCCCCTATCTCCTTCTGCATAATTTTCTGGGCCTGGCTATAAGTTTTTCATGGGGCTTTCTTATAGTGGAGGGGGCTAGCGTGAGAGGCACTGTCCTGTGTCAAAGCCCTTTTGGTCCTTTGGGCCTCAGAACAACCCTGCAAGGTCAGTGTGGTGCTGAGTCCCTTTTACAGCAAGGAATTGAGGCCCAGTGAGGCAAAGAGTCCAGAGCCCACAGACAAGTATGTCAGCCTGAGGAGAGCCTGAGAGCTGAGAGCAGAAGGCATCTCAGGTGTGAGGGGCAGCCACCTGCCTCTGGGCCTGCCCCAGTCCTCGGGAGGCAAAGGGGGAGCCTCTCTGGGCTGGTGTGAGATGAGCCAGGGTTCCGATGACTGGCCAGCCCAGCGCTCCCTCTGTGGAGTCAGGGTGGAAACAACCCTGGATCCTCAACCTCTGTGGGTGCTTCCTCCTCAGAGATGGGGCCCCTGCCAGGGGGACTATTCAGATGGGAGTGAGTGGTCTGGGGTGGGGGTGGTGGGGAGCAGCTGAGGCCCAGTGATGCCAGATGGTAGACTCAGCTCAGAAGCTGATTCCGAGGCATTAGCGACTACCTGCTGTGTGCGTGGCACTGTGCTAGGCCTGGGTAGGCACCAGAGAAGGGCAGATGCCCAGGGGGTGACAGTCTGCTTGGGAAGATGGCAGGACACCCTTCATCCAGAAGGCTGGGAAATGGCCTCTGAGGAAGTGGGGCTGAGGGAGTGTTCTTTCAGCTAATATTTATCAAGTACTACTGTGGGCCAGGGCTTTGGGCTGGGAGTTGGGGGTATAGCCCCAGTGAAGAGGATAAACCGGCCTCTGCCCTCAGTGAATCATGGTCCCATGGGGATGGCTGTCAGGAAACGGGGAATGGTGAACACATGACTGCTGTGACTGCAGAAGCACTGGGGGCTGTGGGAGCATGATGTGGGGAGATATCAGAGAAGGCTTGAAGGGAGTTACTCCTAGGAGGAGTCAGATGTGGGAGGAGGAAGGGAGTATGGTCCTGGCAGAGGGAGAGTGTCTGCAAAGGCCCAGGGTTTCAGTAGGGCGGGTGGTGCAATGTCAAAGCCAGGCTTATGGGTGGCCGGCAGCAGTCCTGGTAGGCTTCCTGGGGAGAGGCCAGGCCTTTGGAGGATGTGCAGGAGGCTGCAGCCCTGGATGGATGCTGGCCCTGGGAAGCAGGCAAGGCAGCACTGAGGAAGCTGGGGTGTTGCCCCACCTGTGAGTGGTGCTGCAGTCATGGAGTGACCCCCTGTAGCCAGGGTGACAGATAGGACAGGGTTCCTGAGGTCGGGGGAGGGAGGGGAACCTCAAGGCTCACTGTCTCTGCTCTGAAATAGACAATCATGATTCCTCCTGGGATGAGTCTCTCAGACTGGGAAGAACACTTCTCTTGATTCAGAAGCTTGCTGTTCTATACGCCCACCTCCCAGGAGGGCCGGGGGGTTCTAGGAGGGTGGGAGCCAGAGGCCCACTTGCTCCACAGAGGGCCTTTAGCTCCGGGGGGGAGGGCAGGTCCCTGATCCAGCATGCCTCCTGAAGACCAGCTCCCATCATGCTCCTCCCGGCCGCCCGCCCGGAAGCACAGCCTACTTCTTACCCAGGCACATGAGGCCCTTTGAAGTCTGCCTGAATTTGTGTTGTCAGCTGCATGCCCTGCCTCTCAGCCTGCCTGTCCCCTACACGTACTCATCCAGACTGCTGTCCCTTGCTGCCAGCGGGAGCCAGCGCCTTCTCACTTCCACACCTTGCTTATCTTGCTTCCTCTACTGCGGTCTCCATCTCCACTTACTTCAGTTCTACCCATCCTTCCAGGTGGCTGAAGTTCTCCTCCAGGAAGCCTACCTAGCCCTCTTGGGCAGAGGGAATCTCTCCTTGCTCAGGGTACCACCCTTGGCCCTGGTGGCTGTCACCCTCCCACTTGTGCCCTTGTGTTTGAACTGGTTCGTTGGCACGGGACCTCTGGACAAGGTGCTCTTCTGGCCATTCTGTCCCTCCGCTGTGTGTCCCCACAGGGACCAGCACCCTGGCACTCTGGAGGGGTTCAGAACCCTGTTTGTGGAGGGAAGGGGATGGGTTTGTGAGTTGGCATTCCCCCACTGTGTACCTCCCCAACCCCAATGTTCAAGCAAACCAATAACGAAAGAAGACTGGCACTGCTTTCTAAGGAGCAGAGTGAATGGTTTGGGGAATGGGCTTGGAAGTCATTGGATTTTGGGGCGGCCTGGCTCAGTCTCGACCTCACTACGTAACCTTAGACAAATTATTTAACCTTTCTGAACCTCAGTTTCTGCCTCTGTTTAATGGAAACAAAAATATGCCTCACAGGGGTGTCATGCGCCTTAAAAGAGATAATGGGTATCACCTCACGGCCCCAGGATGCCACTTGGCCCAGTCTCTGCAGTTGAGCAGTCAGAAGTAATTAGACAGCGGTCCCTTCATTTTCCTTTGAGAAAAAATTGAAGGAAGTCCCTCTCCTGTGTCCCGGAAGCCTGCTGGTTGAGCCCCTGTGCCCTGCTGCAGTCCCTCCTGCCCCACACACCCACCTCATGGTCTCTCCCCATACCCACTTTTCCTCTTCTGTCTGTGTCCCCTCACCCCAGCTCTACTAGGTAGCTCAGCCAGCCTCTCACCTGAGCCGATCTCCCAGCCTCCTTCCTCTGTCCTTCCTGCAGGGCTCCTGATTCTACACCATAGAAGAGGCAGCAAGCTGGCTGGTGAGCCCAGAGTTCTCCTTAGGTGGGTATGAGGAGAGAAGGACACGTATGTGTGAATGGATGTCATCTAATGGAGTTCCTGGCACATTGTTAATGCTCACAATTCAGTTTGGTTCATGTTTAAGGAATACTTATTATTTGTCAGGCATTGTTAGATTTTTCTCTAACATGTATGGCCTTTAATCTCAAAAGAACTCTGAGGGAAGTGTTCCTAGCTCCATTTTATAGGTGAGGGAGCTGGAGATGATGGTTATTAAACATAACTGAGTGCCAGGCTCTGGGGGGGAGCTCTTCAGGATGAGGGAGCCCCTGGGAGAGTCACCCCGGGCCCTGGGTCTGACACAGACCATTCAGATGAGGAGAGAACGGGGTGGAGGCAGGTGACAGGCAGATCATAAATGCACAGGATTAAATATTTACATTAGGCAGAGATGAGGGTTAAGTGCCTCAGAGGCAGGCAAGGGGATAGTAGAGGAATTGCTGCTGAGAAAGTCACAGACAGCTTTCAGAGAGAGAATGCTGCAGGAGAGGGGACCGTCTCTGGGGGCTCAGAGGAACTAGTGAGGGGCCGGGGCCAGAGTAGGAGTCAGGGGCCACATCTCCTGTGATACATGTGGGAGAATGTGGGAGCCACATACTTTTGTGTAATTATGTTGGTCCCTCTGCAGTGGTTGCAATTAGCTGTAGGCAGGAGATGGGACTTCCTGCATCCAAGGTCATTTCTGCACCTGGGGTGGCTTACCTGGGCTCCTGCTGTCGGGGCTTGGGCTCCGTGTTTTTCCGGCAGGGATGGTAAGAAGCAGGTGTGTTGTTGGGACTCCAGGGCCGTGTTTCCATCTCACAGCAGGAAGAGAAAATTGTCCTGGCTCTCCTGCTGCTGCTAAGCCCTATTCAAATATTCTGAGGCCCAGCTGGAGAGGGGCCTGTTGCTCCTTCTCACCTGTCGGGGCTATTTCTGAGCCTTTCTCACGCTCATTGTCTGTGGGTAGGACTGCCAGCATCCTGGAAGTGATCAGCACCCATGACTGATCAGCAGATTCCTTGCATCCCTCCTCCATGGGGAGCTCAGTGGCAGGAATATTTTGAGAATGTGGCCTTTCCTTTTGAGGATCCCAACCTAGAAGCCTTGGTAAAAAATGTCAAACATGAGATGAGTAATAGTGCCACTTTGTTTGTATGGGAATATTACTTTATTCATCTAATTTATTAGCAACACTAACAATTATTATCTTTGACTATGCTCTATATCGGCCCTGCCTGTGTCACGCCTAAAATTGTGAGAGGATAGATATGAAAACTTCAAAGCAGGAGTACAGTTATTCCATTTTGCAAATGGGGCAAACCAGAGGTTGGAGAAGTGAGATGTTTTGCTCCCAGTCTGACATGATTCCCCCCAGTATGCTTCCATACGAGGGCTTCCACATCTCAGCTGGGCTGGAGCTGAGGGTGGATGTGACCCTTGGGTTGGCATCTGGGCCTCTTTTGACCACACCA
This sequence comes from Bradypus variegatus, assembly GCA_004027775.1. Taxonomy (NCBI): domain Eukaryota; kingdom Metazoa; phylum Chordata; class Mammalia; order Pilosa; family Bradypodidae; genus Bradypus; species Bradypus variegatus. Next base: position 17,340 of record PVKY010003065.1, on the reverse strand, counting down.
GGTCAGGATGGAGAGGGCAAATTGCCTGGAGGCTATTGCGTGAGGTAGGGGAGTCAGCGGGCCGGGGCTAGGCTTGGGGCTGCAGCCTGGTGACTGGCCAAGGGCTTGAGGCTGGGCTGAGTCCTGGGTTTCTCCATCCTCCATTGTGTACCTTGGACCTGGAAAATGTTTCTAAAGAATCCTTGGAGCAATGGCTTTTCCCAGCCTCCTGAGGCAGTGCAGACCACTTCCTACCAGCAGCTTAAGTTCCCTCAGGGCCTGTGGCCTAAAAGCACCCTCTCAGGTCTCAAGAGGATTAAATGAGATACTCCATGGGCCTGGCTGGGAGTAAGTATTCAACTGGTGTTAGCTGCTATTATTATTATTTTAAACATTATTATAGAAAAAGACTGGGTTCTAACAAGTGAGGAACAGGGATCTGATCTGGTCTGGGAAGAGTGTTCCATCAATAGCAGCAGTCATTAGCTGCCATTATTTTGGATGCTGGCACACTCTCGCTTCTTTAATTTTGCATCCCCTGATATGCCCAAGCTGTCTTCAGTAGGAATGAAGCTATATGTTAGGTAAACTTCTGGCCTAGCGCAGCTATCTGGCGGTTGCTTAAGGTTGGAGGGTTGGGGAGGGTGCCCTTGAGCCCCGGGGAACATGGAGAGCAGGGAGGATCCCGCACAGCCCAAGGACCAGCTACTGCCCCAGCCCTGAGCAGGGGGAGGCCGTGGGGCTCTGACCCCCAGCTGGGCGGAACCTGAGCCTGGATGGGCTTTGTCCGCAGTCACTTGATGGGTTTTCCATGCACAGCCCTTCAGCCATTTATGGCAGGGTTTCCGTGTGCAGGAGGGATATGATCATTCTTATTCTTTGGACATATTTTGAACACATAAAGGGAAAGAAACTTATCTTGGCAGGATTTTCACTTTGTACCCCCCACCCAGATTCTGCCAGAGTTGGCTCCATAGGGAATTGGCAGAGATGGGAACGTCATTTGAATTCGTTGCATGTTCCACCAGGAGCCTGAGCATCTGTACCGTCAAAGGGGAAGGGAGTGAGGAAGTGGTGTGTGTGTGCATATGCGTGTGACACGAATCCCCCAGTAGAGAATTCACCCCAGGCTGTGGCTCAAGGGGGAAGACAAGGGAGGGTGGAGAATAGGGCTGGGAAGGAGCAGGGCAGGCCACACCCCAGTCTCTGGGCCTCTTGGCAGAATGACCTGCACCCCCTTAGTCCTCTAGAGGCTGAGTATGAAGAGGGCCCCTGGGCTCCAGCCACTTCTGGTTACAGGTGGGTAAGTAAGGCCCAAAGAGAGGAGGTACTTCCACTGTCACCACACAGCAGAGCTGGGGCTGGAGTGCAGGCCTCTGGGCTTTGCTCTTTCCACGTCACCACAGTGCCACTGCTGGCACCTCCTGCTGAGGCACTTAGTGTGTGGTAGGAAGGGCTTCTTTTCTTCCTTTTTTTAAGGACTGCCTTCAGGTCTGTGACTTGGGCTTAGGGTCAGACTGCCCATATTTGAATTTTGGCTTAGTCACTTACTGCTGTGTGACCTTGGACAAGGAACTTAACCTCTCTGTGCCTCAGTTCATTTTAAAATGGAAATAATAATACCTGTCACTCAAGGTTGGTCTGAGGATTTAATGAATTAATGTTTGTAAAACATTTATAACAGTACGAGGCACAAAATATGAGCTATGTAAATGTTAAACAATATTTACAGAATTGCCATGTGATCTGGGGCACATTACCCTTACTGAGCCTCAGTTTGTCATCTAAAAAATGGGGATGGATAATAACGCCTACCTCATAGGGTTGTTATGTTGACTCAGTGTGGTAAACAATGACTTTAAAATGCAAACCATAGTGTAAGCTTTAAAAAACTGTCAGTTTTTATCATTGGTATTATTATTATTTTGTTATTATTTGGCACATATCTCCCCACTCAATTGGCCTTCTGTCCTGAGTTCAGATGAGGGGAAGGGAAAACAAACACAAAGGATGGACCATGAGGAAGGAAGATGGGTGGAGGGTCCCTGGGAATGAATGGGAGCAGCTCTCTGTTCTCCGAGCTGTGCCCTGCGGGGAGCCTGCCTTCCCCACCCTCGAGGGACTCTGATAACTTCCAACTGGTCAGCAGTGGTTCTTTGAGTTTCCTGCTCAGGCTTTGGTTTCTCAATAGCAGCCACTCCACCTGCCCAGGCAGCTGGGCAGACGTGTGGCCAAGGGGACTGCCAAGCAGTGGGAATGCCATTCGGAAGAAGCAGGGCATGGAGAAAACTCCCCTCTGCAGTTCCTCTGGAAGGTTTAGGATAGACTTCACAGGAAGTGTCAGCACAATTTTCTAATCAAGTTGAAGTCCGTGGCCCGTAGTTAGAAACAATAAATGAAATGCAATTTGAGCCAGCACTTTTGCCTGAGTCTCCATTTCTGGAAGTGGGTGTGGGTGAGAGACTGGTCTTTCTGAGGGAAGAACTTGACCCCTGACCCTGACCATTTAGCCCCCCGCCCCACCATCAGCTTGCAGGGGTGGGACCCTTGGACTTTATTTTGGGTAATTGTTCCAAATCCTGATTTTGATCTGTTGGGTCAAAGTCCACACTTCTCTGTAAATCAATGCACACTATTAAGCCGATTCTTTGTTTTTTCTCCTTCCAGCTCCTTCTACCTACCATGCTTAGAGTTTAGTCTTGGAGATCATTGTTTAATCAATATTAAACCATTCACGTAGTTTAAGTGTTTACTTATGTGCTTTGAATCATTGCTTGCAGTAAGAACAAGTGATGCCCCTAATCTGCCTTCACTACACTCCCCAATACCCTAATTATGTAATTTGGAAAAGAACATTTCCTGACAGCAGTTTCTCAGTGTGCAGCAACAAATGCCGACTGGGGAAAGGACCAAACAACCTTGGTAATAGCTAGCACATGGAGCCTGCTGCCTCGGCCCAGGCAGCCCTGGCTTGGGGCAGACGCCTGTCCATTTGGGTTAAGGCTTTCAAATGATGGCGTATTAGTGCCAGTAGAAGTAATTCCACATGAAAAGAGCTATAGCTAATAGCCCATCTCCAGTCTCTCTTGGTTTGTGGAATAGGCCCTCACTGCAAATTGTTACTGACCTGGACAGTCAAGAACAGGTATCTCACCCAGCTGGTGAGATTGATGTAGCCAAAGATGTGTCCAAGAGGCCAGGGTTTAGACTGAGCTGTTCTTTATGTCCCTACCAACCTCACTTCTATGGTCAGAGTCTGGGCCTGAGTGTCCCTAATGTTTCCTTATTGCTTTGGGGGAGAGTTTAGAGACCAGGGTTCCTTCTCATTCAATGTAAGTAGAAACTTGAGGGGCTGCTGGTGTCACGTTATGTGGTTGGCAGAAGCCAGGGTCTTGGGTGTGCCTACACTTCAACATCATCTAGTCAGTGCAGCTATTTTTGCCTTGCTCCTCACCAGCCTGCCAATGTCAATGAGTGAGTGGCTCAAACCAACTGCCCCTGAGAGCAGAGCCCACTTAGCCTGCTCTGACCAAGCAAGGCCTAAATGCTCACTTACCCAGCTGCTTCCATAGCAGGAATGGAAAACTACCCTTCCTGCTTCCCCTTCCCACATGGAGACCTTGGTCCAACAAATGTTCTGTCGCTGTAGAAACCCAGTGGAAGCCTTTGGGGGCTCACCTGTCTCAGCAGGGTGGTCAGTCGGCATTCAGGGCATTGGTGTGCAGCTACTCTGTGGGTGGAATCTGGCAGCTGTGGTCCTGTGTTGCTGTGCAGTCATCTGGCTGCCTAGGTCCCGAGCTCTTGAAGGTCCCTGAGAAGGGGTAGGGGACCAGTGAGGAGCAAACCAAACTGTGGAAATTTTAATTTGGCTGCGAGTCCCAGACCCATGCGTTAGCCTTTCTAGAAGTGCCAGTTGCTATGGTGATGGAAGCGGTGCCAATTGCAAGAGTTGTTTTTGTGGTTAGGGTGCCTGTCTTGCACAAAGAGTGAGGCCAACCCGACAGCCTCAATCCTCCCTCCCTTCCAAGGATTGGATGTTGTCAAGCCCTGGCCTGGGGAGGAGGGGAGGCAGCCTCTCAGAGCAGCCATTTTGCCCCGGCATGATTCTGGGGACCGATGGCTTGGCCAGAAAGGAGTGGCCCCCTAGTGCATTCTGAGAGACAGCCCACAGGTGGGCTTTCCAGTGGAGAAGGGGCTACTCAGTTGCAAAAGAAAGTGGATTTAAAAAATTCCTCTCTCTTGGGAGAAACCCATGGTAGACTATTCTTTATGGGAACTTGTGGCACCCAGAGCCTGGCCTCAGGGCTGTAGGGGTCTGCCCCTTCAGGCCACATTTTGGCTTAGGTCTAAAATGTCAGCTTCCCTGAAAATTTTCTTAAATGACGGAATGGAGGCCTTTTCTGTAGCCGGGGTGCTTGTGTAGCTTGTTAATTCTCAAAGTGTTTTACAAATATTTATCCACCTTAGGTCATTTGCAAACCTAACCCCTGTCATCCCACCCCAAGGTTGTCCCCTTTAGCCTGGTTACCCAAAATGAAGTCAGAAACCTTGGACTGGGAATTCCATGTTGGCGGAATTTGAAAGCCGTCCCGAGTGGTGTGTTTATTTCTTGAGTCTGCCCTTTTTAGTGTTCCAAAATGTGTCAGGACTTCCCAGCCCAGACACGCAAAGCCCTTTGCCCTCCCTGCCAGAGGTGAGAGTATTTTATTTATGAATTCATCTTAAATCACTTTTAGTCAAATTAATACTCTTTACTTGGGATTATGTCAAGGCATCAAAATAAAGAGGGCATTAGCTAGGAGTGAGTTATTTTAGGATAGGTAACCAGTTCCCTTTGACTTGCTTTCCTGGCTGGCAGGGACGAGTAGAGAAAGCCTATTTCCCGTTGCTTTCTGAGATCCTTAAAGTATATCCATTTCCTGGAAAGAGGAGGGTCCCTGGGAATTAGAGGTCTGGGTCCTTCCCAGGGGTGACGCCAAGTGCTGAATATTAGTGATGGTTGCCCAAAGACCTACCAGAGGGTTCCTAGGCTCCTGCCCCTCCCCATCTTTGCAGCAATCCATGGATCTAAGTTGCATCGGGGTTGCTGGCTGTGGAGTGGCCAAACCTGAATTTGCCCCTGCTCCTGGTCTCAGAATGTCTGACTAATGAAGGCTGACCCCTGGTGAATTTTCAGAAGCCAGGCCTTGCCTGCACCAAGCCTGTTCTGCTGATAAGATAGGCTTTTGTGGATAGCAGTGAGGAGGGTAGCAGCTTCAATTAGGTCCATATCAAGATGTTACTAATCCTTTGGCTGGCTAATGTTTGCCAAATAAATAGCCTCATTAGGAAAGACTATGAAAGTCCAATAAGATTCTTATAATTATCCCCCAGCGCACAAAAATTTGGGGTTTCAGTTTGGCTTAACAAGAGACTTGGAGAAGCCGGGACAACGTGCGGGGAGTGAATATTTTTTAACGATGGCTTCTCCTTCACTCAACCCTAACACCCACATCTAGCATTTCATGTTTTGCTTTGGCAAAAGCAAATTGCTGAACAGGAGGAAAAAAAAAGACAATGACATATTTTAGGTTACTATTTCACCTTTGCAAATCAATATACGAGCCATTAAAACTACATTTTTCCATGAATGATAAGTGTAATTACCTCTCTCTTGCCATAAAAAACTTGTCCTTATTAAATGTAAATATTTAAAAATGATTGAAATGTATTTGAAGGGCCCTTTATAGCTTGATTTTATATGCCTACATCTGGGTTGCCTTTCCTAAAACACTCTATTTCTTGGAGAGTTATTAAATTAGTATTTTGAAAGGACTAACACTAGACTTGTTCCTTGTTTCAATTTTAATTTCGTACATATTTAGATTTACTGGGAACTCAGGGTTTACGTTTGCCTAATAATCGTTATGTTTGCTGGGCTTGTGCAAAGAGAGAATCTTTAAACAATTGGAAACTCTATCTCCACATTTATTTTGTACTCTTGCAAAGCATGAGGGTATAAGAACTGAGATTCCAAGATTCCTGGCTGTAAATGTTTAATTTTCCAATTCTTCTTTTGAGCAGGAAGATTGTTTTAAATATTTACTTTACTTTTAATTGTGCATCATTTCAGATAGCAAATACCCGATCAGTTTTTTGTGTATCTGTCAGAGGTTATTTTAGTTTAATTCTAAGAAAGACACACAGCGTGATAATTTTTTTCTGTTTCACTCTTTGGAAGAGATTTTTTTTCATTAAAAATTCTTATTTTTAATTGCCTCATTCTATCTCTATTTTTGGAGAGACAAAATTGTTCGATTCTGTGCTTGAGAGAATTTCAAAGAACGATAGAAAACTTACTATTTGAAAATATAAACTTCACTAACATACCTAATTCCAAATGGTAAAACGAACTTGCCCCAAAATGTGAAAGAATTCAATATTTGCTGGCTCAAATATTTTTTCACGATAAGCAAATATTTCTAGGATGGATGTGTTCCTGAGCTCTGCATAGGAAAGCAGCCATCCATGCAAGCTGTGCTAGGCTTCCCTTCAAACCATCTTTACTCCTTCCCTTTCACTATGTTAAATCCTCGAGATGTGTAAAGATATTATGATAAGCAGTGGGTCAAGTAATCTGCACATGTAGCTTTTCATAAATTTTTCTTTGCAAAGGAAAATTTTTCTTTAAATAAATCCCCCCAAATAAATGGTTTGTAAAAACAAAAGTCTATTTGTTTTGAAATTGCACACAAGAAACCACATTATAACAATATCTTTCTCTATTTGAGTTCCATCTAAGAAAAGAAATTTACCTGTAGTCAGCGATTTCCCTCATGATAAGCCTTAAAAAAGAAAGTTGTCTCTTGGGAGAAAAATAAACATCAGTGAAGTGTAGGTATTTGTAATGAGGTGCCTTTATTCACTTGTCCAATGGAACTGTTTAACCTTTGTTTTCTTATCCCCTCTCGCTATGTCTTTTTCTTTCCTTGTACTTCTGTTCATGCAAATTCCTGAACTTTAAGCATTTCAAAAATTGGTTGTTTTTTAATTACATAGCTACTTTAAAAACGAGCACATGTCCCATCTCACCCCCACCCCATGTGAAGTAGAAATTTTGAGACATTTTGAAATTTGTCTTTTGCCAAAATGCTTGGCAAAATGTCCGGGGTTTGGGGGTTATTTTCACAGTGCCACTGAAGGTGAGCAAATGAACGGGGGAACATGTGCTCACCAGTCAGCGAATTGGGAATTTTTCAGGAGGCATATTTTCTTATGTTAAAGTCTTTGTAGATTCTATCGCCGTTCAGACATCAAAGGATGTGCAATTAATAATGAGCATCTGGAGGGCCGATCACATGCTTCTGACGATGAAGGGGTGAACGACAGGAAAATCAGCCGAGCTCAGGTATTAGCCGTAATCATTTCTAAACAGCAGCAAAGAAGGCTTCTCTTTTGTGCCTCTGCTCTCAAAAATGCAAAGGTTCACATACAAAAGGTATGCATAGACGCTGTCCTTCCAGTAGATGAGTGAGTAGTAAATGATTTGTGGACTCACAGCATCAGTGTTGAGTCAAATCACCTTAATTTCATTAATAAATACAAACTCAATTTTATGTGAAAAATTTCCTTGAAGTTCCCACATGGACACAGGGCCACAGACAGCTGGTTGTATTATTTAGGTCTTTAGTTAATCCTCACAGGTTTGACCCTTTGTTTGTATTTTCCAAAATAAACTGAATATTTTCTAGTGCTTAGGGTAGTAGTAACTTTCTGCCTGCTGCAAAGGACGGTATCCTCACAAGTTATTTCTTTCCTCTCTTTTATGGTAGTCTGTTTATCTTTTCCAAAGCGGTATGTTATCCAACCCCAAGTAATATAAGATAGGGAAATAAAACTGTATTTAAGCTCAACAAAAATGTTCTGGAGAAATATGGTGCTTGGGGCTCTATACACTCCAGCAGTTATAAAAACCTGCAACTCTTTAACAATAATTCCCATTTGAGTAGGTCAAGATAATAATGGAGCACTTGTTTCTGGGAAATTAAAAAAATGACATGAGGAGGAAAATATTTATTTTCTTTCTACATTGGTCAAATGACCGGTGGATATTAAAAAACCAAAAACAGACAGATGCAAACAATTCTTTCATTAACAAATATTGCAATTTCACAATAAAGTTAAATGCATTAAAAAATGTCTACACTTCTGAGAAGTTGAAATTGTCAGCGCAGGAGCCTGCTTTAAGTGTTAAAAAGTTGATATTCCAATTAGTTTAAGGAAAAAAATTTCCTATAAATCTTTAAAGAAACAAGCTTGAATTTTAGAGTCCTTTGCTCTTTAGGTCGCAAATGCGCCGATCAACTTTGTGTACACTCCATGCTTTTGCCCCTTGACTAAATCTGCCCAGTCGCCAGCTTTGTTTTTCTTCTAAGTATAAGCTGTATCTGCAGCACAATTTAAAGTTAATTTGAAGCAGGGTCTATATAGCCATCAGCAAATATGTTATAAGCTTATTATTTAATAGTGACTTCTGGGTAAGGCCAACATCTCCTCCCCAAATCCAAATATAAAAGCTGAAATCGTATTTGTTAAAACTGACATTTTGAATTTGTGGCCCAGATTGTTTTCTGGAGGAGTCCTGGGCTGGAGGCTCTGTTACTGCGCCCAGCTGCAAACACCCCGCGCACGGCAGAGCTTCTCATGTGGCCAGGGGCTTAGACGCTCCAAGCCGCTCAAACTGCCTGCTTCCCCCATACAGAGCTCTAGCCGAGTCCGCTCACGAGTTTTCCACATTGTAAAATCGTTTGATTTATTTCTTTGGTTTGGTTTGGTTTTTAGAAGCAGTGCAGAAATTATTTCCTACTGGCAGAGAGGGCATTTGGTGTTGCACTACATTAGTTTCACATCATTAGTTTAGGGTTCTCAAACTCAAAATTTTAAAGTATATGGGAGGCTTCTAGGGACCTCGGTTCTGAACAGAGCAGAACAAATTAAGCCTGATGGCTTCCTTTCGCTGTCTGTAATGCATGGGGAGGTACAAAACAAAGTTCTGTGGCATTGCTGAAGGGGTTCCCTCTGTTAGTGGTAGGAAATGTTAACGTTATTTATAAGGAGGAGAAATTCCTCCGATTCTAATAAAACAAAAAATGAAAACCAGGTAATTTTGTTATCACTGCTTGTATTGAGAAGCCAAGGGGCTGCGAAGACAGCTACGGCCCTGTATCTCTACGCTGTACTCCTCACTTCCATCAGCCACTTCCCACTTCTGGCTTTTGCTCTTTTCAAATTATTCAAAACCCGCCTGCAGACAGAGGACAAGCCCGGAACGGTTTGGCCCTGGCCTGTGGTCCGCTCTGGGGGAGGCAGAGTGGGGAGGTGGCTCGCACAATGGGGCCGAGGTCAGCGGCTGGGGCAGCATCCGCGGCCGGAAGGGCCGGAGTGGGTGTGGATCGGCCGCTGCAGGGGAGCCTGGGGGATCCTGCGCCGGGAGGCTAGGACTTCCCCGGCTTCGATCTCCCGCAGCCGGGTCAGCACCAAGCGAGCGAAGGCCCCAGCGGGGAGATGCGGCACTCCCGGCCTGCAGCGTCTCCCACGAGCACGGGGCGGCCAGAGGAGAGTCGCCGGTCCGCTCACCACAAGCTCTCTTCTGTGCCTTCCTCTTCCTGGCTGTTGCTGTCCCCAGTGTCTGTGTTCTCCCCCCTTGAGTTTGAGCGTGAGCGCGACTTCGGCCTTTGCGGGCCACAGCTTCAGGACCGGGCCGCAGCCCTCAGGTGAGTGCTCCCCGAAGCTCTCCTGCCACCTGTTGGCCGCCGGCGGTGGTGACGCTGGGTGGAGAAGCGCTTGTGGGAACCGCGCGGCTCTGGCTTTGCAGCTCCTCCAAACCCTGTCTAGAATTCTTAATAACCTCTCTGCGGCGGCTGATGCTCTGGGTTACGGCAGACCCTCAGATGTCTCCTGAAGCCCCTTCTGTCTGGTGTTCTTACGTTTCCTGGGCCCCTGCCTGGCCAGGGCACCACGAGTGAACTTGGGAGTGTCCCCAGCCTACCTGCCCAGAGTATGAGGTTTAGGGCCCTGTGAGGGTGCCACTGACCCTGGCACTCCTTTTGGGCAACCACGGAGCCAGTTGAGGGCTGAGGGTGTTGTTGAGAAAAGCCAGACCATCCGGAGTCCCCGGAGTCCTTGTATGGTAGTGGGGCCTGTGAGGGCTTGGTGGGTGCTGTGTAAAATCCATGATAGGAGAGACAGGCTGAGTCATCACTTCCACAGGACAAGTTCCCCTGGCACGGCGCTGCTGCTCAGCCATGATGCAGTGGGGCAAAGGTGGTAAAAATCAGCTTGTCTGACTCGGGCTTTCTTGTCATGGGCTCTTTGCTTTCTTCAGAGGGAAGTTTGAGGGATTATAGCCAAAGGAGCTTCATAACGAAGGAGAGTGCCATGCCTTCTCCTCCCTGGAAGTCGTGCACCTTTCTTTGCTCAATAAACTACCCCCAAATATCACAGATGAGCAGGTCTGTTCTGGGGAGGTGGATTTCTAGGCCTCCAAGGTACTCCAACAAACAGATTTAGATTTGTTCTAGTTTGGCGGCCATTTAGGGCTTTTTGGTACAGGCAGTGCAGCAGTCACTTTTCTTAACTATCTGAGGGCAAAACTCAACATCTTGAACTGACCAAGTCTCGGGGAATGGATTTGGACCGGCTTTGAGGATGTCACATGTGGTTCAGTAGCACTCAGAGTAGAGGTTGAGTGTGTGGTGATACTCATTCCTGTTTTGGGGAGGGGTCTCAGACCATGGCTTTCCCCCGGGTCCTGTTGGAGGGACTGAGAGTCACAGCTGTTGTTGGCTTGCAGACCAGCCTTTGGCCCAGTTGGAGACAGTGTTTTTTCATTCCATGGTAGTTTTATACACAAAGGGTGCGTCACTCTCTACCCCACTCGCCTGCAGCATACACAAGCATTACACACGGCGGCTGAGGTCCTGCAGGGCACCCGTGTTTGCTGTTCACGCAGCGTGGCTGGACTGCTCTTGCATCCTAATTTTGTCAACACAGGTCAGGCCGTTTTCACATGGCCCTCAGCTGATAGCAAAGGGGAAGACTTATGTCTAACCCAGATAGCTTTTCTCCAGAGTTGGCAGTGAAAGCTGAGGGAGCCTGTTTTTAGGTGGGTGTCTTCTGGCTTATCTAAGGCCAAAGTGTTCTTAACTCCTGGCTCTGAAATCATGGAGAGAGACTCTGGTATTTGGCCAAATGGCAGCTGAGAACCCAGCCCCAAAAAGATATTTTCCTAGTCTAGGGGCTCATGTGAGCTCTGGCCTAGGGGTGATTTAGTTGTGTTTTCTCAGCTCACCTCATAATTTAATGTAGAAGAAATTCTTTGGCATGTTTCCTCCTGGGTATGACTGCCTTTGGAGCAGTTCTGTACAGAGAAATGCCCTATAGTCAGAAATCTTCTCGTTATGCCAGGTCTGTGCTTTCGGTAACTGCTGAGCGGCTCAGTGTAATCTCTTAGGTTGGCCAACTAAGGAAGGCGAGAAATCCAGGACTCACATTTTTATGGAGAAGAAGGAATGTTAGGAAAGTCAGTAAACTTCTAGTCCTCACGGCCCCATGAACATGAATAGAAGAAGTAGAAAAAACTCCAGCCAGCTGGTTATTTACCCCTAGCACAAAAGCAGCCTCCCTCCCATTACCTCCCTTTTATTTCCAGCCACTCTGACAGAAATACATTACTGGCTGAATACGCTTTCTCACAATACTGTCCATCATGCAGGTATTGGGGACCAAAGGTAAGGCAAACTTTAAACACACCTGGCACAGCTGCTCCCGCCTTTGTGCTTGGAATGGCCTCCAGCCAGCCGGCCACCCTGTTCCCCATTCACACGCTCTCCAGAGGGGTTCTGACAGACCCACTTCTTTTTGCAGCCACGTATTATTCTAAATTCAGGCCATCCAGGTGGCTTGGGAGAGATTGGGGAGCAGCCTTATCAGGCCTGTGGAGCTCAAAAGAGCTTAGAGCTGCTCAATCAAGAGAATTACCTAGTGGGGTGGGAAGACCTGGGATTCTTCACTCTCTCCTCACCTTTAGCAGCAAATAGAACAGGGTTTCTGAGGTCCTCAGGTGATCCTACCTGGGAGTTGCTAACTTTGCAGATACTGTTTTACTAGCTTCTTGTGGACTTCTTGGGGGTTCGGGGCAGATACCCTGAGCTGCAGACGGTGTCCTCATTTTCATGCATATTGGGTTGAGAGCCTGTCCCCAGAGTTGTGGCAAATGAAGAGAGAAAGCACTATTGGCAGATGGTAACTCTGCACCATGGCTGAACAGGGACTGCTGCCAATCTCCCTCACCCCAGGCAGATTTAAGACACAACTCAGTTTTTGACTTTCCCTATAACTAGTTAGGACATTACCCCATCTGGAAGTAGGGAGAATGACTCCTTAGTCTTTTAGTTGTGCACCCCAGCTGCTACAAGTTCATTTGTTTTAACTTTCCTTTTCCGGAGATAACATATTCCAGAGGCCAGTGAAAAGAAAATGTGGTCTTTTAAGTGGAAGTATCTTGGTTGTGAGACTGAGCTGGTCAGGAAGACATTGATGCTTTCCTGGTTCACAAAGCTGAGAAGTGATGAGACTATAGTGGCACTTTGGATTTGGGGCTGATGAAACTTTTTTTTTTTTTTTGTAAAATGCTGGAATCGTCTGTTATTATCAGTTGGGAAATTCATCCTACTGTTTATTTGTAGAGGAAGGAGAAGTCAAAATGGACTTCAGGGCAGTCAAATGGGCCGTTCTTTGTCAAGCAATCACTTAGCGTTTGCTCTGGTCCTTGAGTGTCATTGCTATTAGCCACTTAATCCCTGTGAGAGGCCATGCTCTGGGTCACCCCATTTTAGAGATAAAATTCAGCCCTGCTTTTCTTCTCTGTGTGATCTCAGCATAGACAGCTGAGCATTGCTTTGACTCCAATAAGAAGACCTCTGCTCTCAGCCCTTGTTTTTAACTTGAACTGAAATTGCATCTTGAACTCAAATGAGATTCAAGAGCCCAGGAACAAATCCTTTGAAAGAATGAAAGGAGATGACAAAGCTATCATCACAGATGTCAGGCCCCCTCTCCCTGAATTTCCATCCCCTCTCCTCTTTCTCTTTCTTCCTCACCCCTACATGCCTCTTGGGAATCATTTGGTATTCACCTGGCTGTGGGAGAGAACATTGTGAAATTCCAGAATTAGTGCAGCAACTTGAAGACATGGAAAATGCAAACTCCTTGCTTGGTCTCTCTTGTCTTCTGCCAATATGATCTGATGGAGCCGTGGGTGAGCTGATGCCAGATATAATCCAACAAAATAAATCTCTAAGAATACAAAATAAAAGCACTCACGCATTTTCTGTTTGTTTTCTGTACAAAAGCCATTCTCGGTATCTGAGTGGTGTCAAATGCAATAATACAGAGTAAATTTCCAGGAAGAAAAATGAGTATAACGTGAATGATCATTCATTTCCCATTTTCTCTTCCTCTCCCCATTTTTATATTGGGTGAGTCACTGGGGTGGCTGCTGACAATTCCTGTTGGCTGGCCAGAACTGGGGGGAATGATCACAAGGTCTTGCTAAGGCTTAGGGTTGGAGCCAGATACACACAGGTCATGGAGCTCCAGCTGGGGAGAGTCGTGGGTTTTTGTCCTTTGGGCCACGTCCATCCTGGCTGAAGGTCAGAGGGAGACCACACCCTTTAATTCCAGGCCTCCGCAGTGACCACGGCTTCTTCAGGCGATCCTTTGGGTTGGTTCTTGCCAAGTGCAGCCACTGTAGAAGCCCATGACCACTTAAGTCATATACACTCTTTGGGAAGATTTAGGCTGAATTCTCTGGACCCTTGGCAGCAGGCTTCTTGGAAGTCCTGCTTATTTGCTGGTGAAGGGCAGTGTGATAGGGACACTTGCCAAATCGAGATCTTAAAAGGCCCCTTTAGTATGAGGACATTTTTGCCATTGAGTAATCTTATCTCTACATTGATTTATCCTACTCTACAGTCCATTGTTGAGTTTTTTTTTTTTTCCTTTCAGTACAGGATCCAGGCCACAATCACATATTGCATTTAGTTGTCAGGTCTCTTTAAATAACCTTTAATCTGGAACAGTTCTTCAGCTTTTCTTTGTCTTTCATGACTTTGATGTTTTTTTGAAGAACAGGTCAGAATACAGAATGTTCCTCAATTTGGGTTTGTCTGATGCTTTCTCATGATTAGATGCAGATTATGCTTCCCTGGAATCCTGGAATGCTGCATCCCTCTCAGGGTATCGTATCTGGAGGCACGTGCTATCCATCTGCCCCTCATTGGTGATGCTAATTTTGAGTTCCTGGTCAAGGTGTTGCCTGGTTATTCCACTGTATAGTTACTATTTTCCCCTGCAACTAATAAGCAATCTTTGAGGAGATACTTTGACATGCAAATATCCTGTTCCTCATCAAAATTTCCCTTTACCCCATGGAATTTAGCATCCACCGATGATTCTTATCCCAAGCAATTTTCTGTGATGCTTACAAAATGGTGACTTGCTGATTGTTACTTTCTCCCTCATTTATCAGTTGGCATTCTCCTTTAATGAAGAGCCTACCAGCCCTATCTATCTATCTATCTATCTATCTATCTATCTATCTATCTATCATCTATCTATTATCAGTACAGTCACATAGATTCCTGTTTTATTCAATGGGCTAAATATATTTCTATCATTTACTTATTTTTTTTTATTGTGCTACGAAATTTCCCATTACAACCATGTTTAAGTATACATTTCAGTGGAATCAATTACAATCATAATGTTGTGCTACCATCATTGCTATCCATTACCAAGACTTTTTCATGACCCCAAACAGAAACTCTGTAGCTATTAAGCAGTAATTCCCCATTCCTCCCTCCCCCCAGCCCCGATTTTCTGTATTCATTGATTTGCTTATTTTAGATATTTTTTATAAGTAGAATCATATAATATTTGTCCTTTTGTATCTGACTTATTTCACTCAATATAATGCTTTTGAGGTTGATCCATGTTGCATGTATCAGAACTTCATTCCTTTTTATAGCTGAAAAATATTCTGTTGTATGTATACACCACCTTTTGTTTACCCATTCATCTGTTGATGGATACTTGGGTTGCTTCCGTCTTTTGCAATTGTGAATAATGCTGCTATGAACATTGGTATACAAATATCCAGCTGAGATCCTGCTTCCAGTTCTTTTGGGTGTATATCTAGAAGTGAAATTGCCAGGTCATGTGATAAATCTGTGTTTAACCTGAGGAACTGCCAAACTGTTTTCCACAGTGGCTGCACCATTTTCTATTCTCACCAGCAATGTGCAAGGGTTCCGGTTTCACCGCATCCTCCCCAATACTTGCTATTTATTTATTTACTTTTACATTTAAATAATAGCCATCCTAGGAGGTGTGAAGTAGTATCCCAGTTTGGTTTTGATTTGCCTTTCCCTAATTGCCAATGCTATTGAGCATTCTTTCATGTGCTTGTTGGTCATTTGTTTATCTTCTTTGGAGCAATGTCTATTTAAGTTCCTTGCCCATTTTTAAATTGGGTTGTCTACTTTATTTTTTTGTCATTATTTATTTTGATGCTCAAATTATCCCAAATTTAGCAAGTGGGATCTTTTTCAATCTTGGTACCCATGGCCTTTTTTTTAATTTTCTTTTTGTATTAGAGAAGTTGTACATTTTCAGAAAGATTATACAGAAAATACAGAGCTCCTGTATCTGCCCTCCCCATTAATAACATTTTGTATTAGTGTATTACTATTGTTACACGTTATGTAAGAATGTTATTGTAATTGTACTATTAACTACAGTCCGTAGTTTGCATTAGGGCTCACTGTGTCATAAAGTCCTATATTTCTTTTTTTTTAATTTTATTCTAGAAACATATATACAACCTAAAATTTCCCCTTTCAACAATGTTGTGCTACCATAATCACCATCCGTTACCAAAATTTATCCATCTCCCCAAAAAGAAATTCTGTACAAATTAAGTATTAACTCCTTGTTTCCTACTCCCACCAGGTCCCTGGTAACCTGTGTTCTAGTTTGAATCTATGAATTTGCTTATTGTAATTATTTCATATCAGTGAGATCATACAATATTTGTCCATTTGTGTCTAGCTTATTTCACTCAATGTGATGTCTTCAAGGTTCATCTATACTGTAGTAGATATCGGAACACGATTCCTTTTTTGTGGCTGAATAATGTTCCATTGTCTGTATATACCACGTTTTGTTCATCCATTCATAAGTTGATGGGCACTAGGTTGCCTCCGTCTTTTGGATGTTGTGGATAATGCTGCAATGAATATTGATGTACAAAATCTGTCTGAGTTCCTGCTTTCAGTTCTTTTGGGTATATACTTAGGAGTGCAATTGCCCAGGTAATGTGGTAATACTAAACTTTCTGAGAAACTGCCAAACTGTCTTCCACAGCAGCTGCACCATTTTTTCTTTCCCACCAACAAAGAATGAGTGTACCTATTTCTCCACATCCTCTCCAAATCCTATTCTGTCCTGTCCAGTCTAGTTGGTGTGAAGCGATACCTCATTGTGGTTTTAATTTGAATTTCTTTAATGGCTAATGATGTTGAACTTCTTTTCATATACTTATTGGCCATTTGAATGTATTGTTTGGATAAAGGTGTATCCAAATGTCTCCCATTTTTAAACTGGGTTGTTTGTTTTTTTGTTGTTTAATTGTAGGAGTTATTTATATATTCTGGATACTATACCTTTATCAAATACATGGTTTCCAAATATTTTCCCCCATTCTGTAGGTTTTTTCACTTTCTTGATAATATCCTTTGAGGCACATGAGCTTTTAATTTTGATGAAGTCAATTTTATCTGTTTTTTCTTTTGTTTCTTGGGCTTTTGGTATAAAATCTAAAAATCTGTTGCCTACTAAAACATCCTAATGTTTCCCTGTAAGAGTTTTATAGGGTTAGCTCTTGTATTTAGGTTGTTGAGCCATTTTGAATTAATTTTTTTATATGATGAGAGGTAGGGGTTCACATTAATTCTTTTGCATGTGGATTTCTGGTTTTCCCAGTACCATTTGTTGAAGAAACTGTTCTTTCCCCATTGAATGGACTTGGCACACTTGTTGAAAATCAACTGGCTGGACATGAGTGGCTTTATCTTTGGATTCTTAATTTTATTCTATTGGTCTATATGTCTATCCTTATGCCAGTTCCATGCTGTTTTTGGCTTGGTAGTCAGTTTTGAAATCAGGAAGTGTGAGTCTTCCAACTTTGTTCTTTTTCAAGATTGTTTTGGCTATTCAGGGGGCCCTTACAATTCCATATGAATTTTTTTTTCATTTTTTAAA
>PVKY010003064.1:0-22955 GCA_004027775.1 Bradypus variegatus | reverse complement strand
ACCCTGCCAGCTAGATGGCTGGAGCTTAGCTGGGCACACAGAGGTTGGGGCTACCCTCGGACGCACTTCCCCTTGACACACTTCTTACCTGGGATGACTTGGGCAAGTGTCTGTAACTTCTTTGTGCCTCAGTTTTCTGATGTATAAAAAGGAAGTGTTCATAGTACCTACTTCATAGGGTTGTAGTGAGGGTTAAATTGGTTAGGAGATTAAAAGAATCTGTGTCTGCCATTGAGTAACTGCTCTGAAGTGCCAGCTGTCTTACTGCATTGTGCTGGGATTGTCACTCTCCCCCGCTGGACATGGGTTCCTTGAAGCTGGGGTCTTTTGTCTCTGACTGCTTATGCTGAGGCCAGTGCCCAGCCCAGAGCAAGCAGTTGGCAAAGTTTGAAAGAGTGAATGGAATGGATATGATGGGTGGGTGGATGGATAAATGGATGATCAATGGATGGGTGGGTGGGTGATGCATGGATGGACAGATGGATGATGGATGGGTGAATGGGTGGATGGATGGATCAGTGGATGGATGATGGATGGATGGATGGGGGATGGGTAGTGGATGGATGGATCAGTGGATGGATGATAGATGGATGGGAAGATGGATGGTGGATGGATGGGAAGATGGATGGTGGATAGATGGTGGATGGATGGTGGATGGATGGTGGATGGATGGTAGTTGGATGGGTGGTTGGATGGTAGGTGGATGGTAGATGGATGGTGGATGGATGGTGGATGGATGGTGGATGGATGGTGGATGGATGGGTGGATGGATGCTGGATGGATGGTGGATGGATGGATCAGTGGATGGATGGATGGGAGGATGGATGGGTGGTAGGATGGTGGATGGATGAGTGGATGGATGGTAGGTGGATGGTGGATGGATGGTGGATGAATGAGTGGGTGGATGGATGGGTGGGTAGATGAATGGATGGGTGGGTGACTTGAAGCAAGTAAGTGGCTGAAGTGTGCTGTTCTCCAGTGACTTCACCTGTAAACTTGGGTGTGGAGGCCTGGCCCAAAGGCCACGAAGCCTGGAGCTGCCCACTGGAGGTGCTGCCAGAACCCTGGTTTTCTGTGATCCTCTGGACTTTGGGGCCTTTCATCCACTTTTTATGCATCTCCTGGGGAGGGCACAAGAGAGGAAAAGTGGATGATGTCCAAGCCTGGCAAGCTGGCCGGGGCAAAAGCCTTGCTGGAAAGGAGATTGAAAGTTTTGATGAAATGAGGTTTGCAAATACACTGTGGTTTCATCTCCATCATGCTGGTTCTCGAGGCTGATCGGGGCCAGGCTGGGGGCCCTGCCAGTACATCATGGGCCTGCTGGGCTCTCTCCCAAGATCTGTTCCTGCCTCTCCCCAGGATCTGCGCGGCCATCGGAGCATCTCAGAAGTTCAAAGAACACCCAGGACCCCCAGCCTCTTCTCCGGTCACATCCTGCCCTGTGCTCCACAGCACAAGGGCCTGCAGGGACCACATAGGTCTCTCCTCCCACTCCAGCCCGAGTCCAATCATCCCAGCCAAACCTGCTGAGGGACCATTATGTGCCAGGCACAATGTCAGGCACCCAGCTCCACAGCCACCATGGGCATCATGCACACCTCATATTTATTGAGCACCTGCTGTGTGCCAACATGTGCCAGGCACAGGGGAGAGACACATAAGACGAATCAGAGGCCACCAGCAGGCAAAGGGGGGACGAGGCACAGAGGCGGCCAAGCTCCCTGGGGGCCCTGGTGGGCAGAATGGGAGCAGGGGGTGCTGCGGGATGGGCCGAGGGTTTCTGCCCATCTGATTGCGGAGTGGAGCCAGCATGGACTGGCAGGGCCGAGGACTGGCCCCTGGGGCGGGAGCAGAGGCAGAGCTGGTGTCAGGGAGCAGAGTTCCGTGTTCCGGGCAGCCTGGCAGCTCTGCATGTCCCGACACCAAGTCCTGCGGGACCCAGAGAGGCATGGACAGATGCCTTTCAGATGCTGCCTGCGGGTGTTAATACGGCGTGTATCACCACGGCAGCGAGGTGCTCAGACAACTCGCTCCCCCAAGGATCTCGGAAACAGCGTGAAGCAGATTATCTGTGTCTCACTGTGACGCGTGCCATCATGCATCATGATGATGGATCAACAGTCAATACCACCAGGGCCCCCCCATGCCAGCAGGCGCCGTCTTCCCCTCATTTGTCTTCCTCACCTGGTGGGCAGCCCTGCTCCAGGAGCTGCGTTCCCGGCGCTCCAGGGGCTGGTGGGAAACATCATTCAGTTTTCATGGCTCCCGGTCCAAGCAGCCGTGGAGAAAGCTTTTGGGGCAAAGGGCTGGAATGAGACCCTGCCTGCCACTGTTGGGGTGCTGCAGCTGGGGCACCCAGATGCATTGAGAAGGCGGCAGGGGGTGGGGAGAGAGGCTCAGACACCAGCCGGCCTAGTTCGAGCTGTGGCCTTGCCCACCTGCCCCTCCAGCTTGGGCAAGTTGCTTTGCCCCTTGGGGACATTGTTTTCTCCTTTGCAAACTTGGGATAATAATGTATATCTCAAGAGTTGATTATCACTGATGGAGAAACGGATGTAGGGCGTTTGGCGTGTGTTCAAGCTCAGCCAACCCCCAACCCCACCCCCACCACTTCCTCTGTGGGCTGCAGGCCTCCTTCCCCTAACCCAGCCCCCTTCCCTCGGCGAGGCCAGACACGTACGCAGACACCTGTCCCCGTGCCTTCCAGCCACACTCACACTCGGCCTGGCACTGGGCTCAAGGATGCCAAGGGTGCAAGCCCCCAGTCTGGGTGTAGTGGGTGGCCGTGATCCACTACAAGCCCTAAAAGTGAGGGCAGAGGCTAGGGCGCGGAGCCAGAAGGGGAAGCAATTCACTGTGTCTCACAGTGGGTGGGAAGGCCACAAGCAGAACCAGAGCTCTAGGAGGGTGTCGCCGGGCCTCTGTGCGGGGCCCACAGTAGCCTCCCCGGGCTGTGGGTGGACAGCCCATCTCTTGGCCCCAGGAGACATTTGGTGCTCTTTGGGGCTGGGAACGTGGGGGTCCTGCCCCCCTCTGCTTCACAGATCAGAAACCTCCCTTATCCTCCCAACCGCTTCCACATGCACCCCTCACGCCCCAAATAGCTCCTCTTTGATGAGCGCATCATTGAGGGGCTCCTAGGGTAGTTCAGAGGGAAGTTTGCATGAGTGCATTCATTTTGAGCTTCAGAAGTGAGGGGCTAAACCAAGACCTGAGTTACCCGTAGAAATTCTGGGCCCTCCTTTTCCCCATCACCCATCATGAAGGCCCTCTGGGCTGGCCATGAGCTTCACGGGGTGAAGCTCAGGGCGTGGAGTCGGGGGGCCAGGGCCCCCTCCCAGCTCTTCGCTGGCTGCCTGACCTGGGGAGTCCAGATCCCCTCTCCGCCGGCCCACCCAATGGGGGCTGTTCCCATTCTGCAGGCGGAAGGTCTGGGGGTGCTCTGGGAGCCAGGCCTTGAGGAAACAGAAGGGCAGCCAGGGAGGAGCCTCAGGGGGAAGGCAAAGGGGAACTGCGGCCGGCCGTAGAGCTGTCCCCTCCTGTGAACCAAAGAGGAAGGAGGGACACGGCCCCAGCCTACCCCTGCCAGCATGCAGCGCTGGCCTGGGTGGTGGCAGGCCCTCGGGGGACCCCCGCGCCCTCCCACTCAGCTCCCCGCCTCCTGGTTCCTCGGCCTGCTCCTGCTGCCCTGTGCCCTGCAGCTCAGAGGTAACTGTCTGTCTTCCCTCTTCCCAAGTTCCTTCTCGCCTGCACACATCAGAGTGGCTTTCATCCAGCCGGCCCTGTTAATTCCCGGACCCGTCTCTGGGGATTTGCCGGTTGCTGTTTGAACGTTGCAGGCTTCACAGGGGAGCCTTCGGGGACCGAGCAGATGTTTAGCTAATGCCTCGCCGAGGTGGCATTTGAAGGGACGGGGGGAGTCCTCTCCCTGGCCGGCTGGGTTAACAGCCTGTGTCCCCCCACCAGGGTCACTCAAACAAGGTGGGTGGGTGCTCCTGTGGCCAGGGGTCAGCGGGGAGGGACGGCTCGCCGCCCACACTCACCTGCCATGGCTGCTGCGGTGGGAAGAGGGGGACAGGGTGGTTCTTGGCCTTGAGTGCTGACGCTGGTGCCAGCCGGGGGGGCCGGCAGCTGGCCACCGGCGCACTGCAACCAGGGGCACAAAATCGTCGCTGTCACCGGAGGGGGCTGCAGCTTCCGCTTCCCCAAGCAGAACAGATGCCAAGTCACTATTTTACTCCAGGAGCTCCTGAGGCTGATGAGGCACCCCCTTTCCTGGCCTCAGGCCACCTCAGAAGCTGGGTTGCTGGATCCGAGCCAGGCCACGGGATGGCTGGCCTTGGGGGTGGGTTCTTCCAGCCTTGGGTGTGGACACTGGGGACCTCGTGCTCAGTCTTTCCCTGGGCAGTGCTGAGTAAGTCCTGCTGGAGTCTTGCTGTCTGTCCCTCCAGGGCCTGGGCTCCAGGCCAACCCTCTACCCTTCCTGGGGTCTGGTCCCCAGTCACTGTTGAGGTTTCCCCTTTGCAAAAGGCTTGTGTGAGGCTTCCAGAAGCTGCCCTCCCCGTTCTGCTTCCTCCTCTGCCTATAAATAATAGCAATTATTATTATTTCTGTGGCTTAGCATCACTGAGCCTTCTCCCTGTGCCGAGGGCCTCACGTGCACACACTCTTTCTACCCTCCCAGTACCACCAGGAATTACCATCCTCGGAGGCACTATTTTAGGGACAGGGAAACCGAGGCCCAGGGAAGCCAAGTGGGGGAGAAGAGGCCTGATTCAGACCCTTGGCGGCCACAGTCCCAAGCCGGAGGCTCTTGGGCAACTCCTTGCCTTTCTTTGCAAAGATCATTCTTCACAGAAAAATGTCCCACCCTGGGGAGGCAGGAGCTCACTGGCCTGGTACCTCCCACAGGCCAGGGGCTGGGGCAGGCAGGCCCTTGGCAAGCGCGGTCTCGTTCAGCCCCATGCACCTTTCCCAGCTCCCCCGGACAGGCCCGTGCCCAGCACCAGGGCACCAGAAGTGCAGCTCTTTGGTGGTATTGCATTTGAACTCTTCTTAGTTCCTTTCGACTTCATTTCCCCCAATTCCCATCATTTCTCTCCAGGAGGGCTCCTTCCCCTGAAAAGAGCACATCCCAGTAACTGAGGGAACGAGGCTTCGCAAGGTGCTGCTGGGAGAAGCTCTTTGGTAACACCTTCAACTGCGAACAAAAGCAGATTTTTTTTTCCAGTATTGCAGCAAGCATCATACAAAAGAGAAACTCTTTGCTCTTTCACAAGAGGGGAAAGCACCTATTGTGAGCTCACAGAACCCCTGGGGAACAGCAGACAACCCCCCCACCATTTCCTGACCCCCCTTGTGGGGGCCTGGCTTTGTCTCTGTCGTGCCATCCCCCTCCCCCTTCAGCTTTGGTGCCACCAGCTCCGCCACCGCTGGCAGCCTCTACTGTGGCCACAGGATGCCCTGGGAGGCATCTGTCCATGTCCTCGCTGCCGTCCAGGGTGGCTATGTCTGTGCCGCGTCCCTGAGCCGCAATACAGTGTGGGGTTGAGCGTGCAGGTCGGGCCCTCTGCCTGGGTTTGCATCTGAGTTCTGCCACCCTGGGCAGTGACTTGACGTTGCTGTCCCTCAGTCGCCCCATCGGTCAAATGGGTGCCATAGTAGCGCCCACTTCGGGCACATGGTCTGTGCTGAACATCAGCCGCCTGCAAGCTGAGCGGGGCCAAGCGAAACATAAGATTCAGCCATCTGGCCAGCATCTTGCTGAGCCTACAGGCTCTCTGGGGTCACCCCATGCTTGCAGAGCAATGCAGCCCTCCCTGAGCAGAGTCCCAGCACCCCTCTTGCCCCCAGCCCTCTTCCTTCTGTTGTGAGCTGGGACTCTGATCTCTTGAGCCCTTTGCAAACTCTCCTTTTCTCAAAGGCCCCTGCAGCCGCTGATCGCCTCATAGGCAGCTATTCTCCCCCAAGAAGTGAATGAGTCATCTGAACCTGCTCCACCAGGACAGACCTGAGTTCAAGTCCTGGTCCCTTCTCCTGACTGCTGTGTGACCTTGGGCAAGTTACTTAACCTTTCTGAGCAATGGTGTCCTCAACAAACCTCAGCCCCCTTTCTCTTCCTGGCCTTTCCCGCCTCTCTGCTATATTTATTTCTCCAATATCCATCAGGGAGGACTGGTTCTAGGGACTGGGAGACCCGGGGGTAGGCAAGTCACAGCTCCCACTCAGCATGGTGGGATCCTGGGACTGCCCGGAGGCGGAAAGCTATCGCCACAGGTTTGCTGAGGACTCAGCTGTGGCTGCTCCCTTTGTTGTTTGCATGATGTTCCGGGAGCAGAGCCTTTTCTGATCTGAGGCCTCCCACCTCCCCTCCCATGGCTCCGGCCTCCTCAGGGTCAGCCGCTGCTTTTCATCTTTGTCTAATCCTAGTAAAGGGTGTGCCAGGCCAGCGGGGGAGCGGCACCCCCCTGCTGGAGGTGGGGCAGGGGGCGAGCTGGTGGGGGCACCAGGCTGGGATGGGGAGGAGGACAGAGAGGGGGGCGGCAGGCCCAGCACAAGCCAAGGCAGGGGAGGGAACTGGGAAGTTCCCTTTGACTCAGCAGAGAGGGGGGATCTGAGGCTCACTCTTTCCTCTTCTGGTAGATCATAACGTCAGCCAGGTGGGGGTTCAGACAGCTTCCCAACAGGCCATATTGGCATTGCTTTCTCTCTTCGGATTGTGAAATACTTTGGATTGTGAAATACATGCAGAAACGTGCAGCGCAGTATAATAAATATTGCCAAACACATCGTGGGTGACCAGGTCAAGAAAGAGAACACGGCCGCCAGTGCCCCCCGGGCCCCTCCAACCCCCCCCAAAGTACCCTCCCCCAGGGGTATCACCAGCCTCATTCCTGGGGAGATCCCCTTCCTGCATTTCTTTATGGTCGTCTCATTTATTAGGCATCCCTAGGTGATGTGGACAAGTTTGTCTGCTTTGGAAATTGTGTAATTGGGATGACACTGTATGCATTTGTTGGTGACCTGCTTCTTTCACTCAATATTATGTTATTTAAGATGTGTCCAATTGGCAGTTCGCTGTGGTTTACCTGTTTCCAGGGATCACAGGTGCAGCCCACCACCTGCTTTTATGCAGCCTGCGAGCTAAGAATGGCTTTTACGTTTTTAAATGGTCAGGAAAAATCAAAAGAAGATTTCGTGACACGTGAAAATTATACAAAATTCAGATTTTGGTGCCCATAAATAAAGTTTTATTGGCACACGGCCACGCTTTGGGGTTCACATATTGTCTGTGGCTGCTTTCGCGCTGTGACAGCCGAGTCTCGTAGTTGCTGCAGCGATCGTATGGTCTGCAGAGCCCAAAATATTTACTGTTTGGTCCCCTCCAGAAGGCGTGTGCCGGCCCTCCTGTGGAGCCGGCCACGGAATGGATGTGCAATGTCTTTGCTCAGGATACACATGTCAGGGGCTTCCAGGTTGAAGCTGTCAACACTCGTGGGTGAGGGGACCTCGAGGGGGGTGGTCCCTTGAGGCCACTTCTGTTCCCGCCGACTGTGAGCTTCCAGGGGGCAGGGACTGGGGGGGCTCCTGGCTGGTGCCTGACCCCTTACTACATGGAGTCATCCCACCAGGCCCTTGGCCACACTTCCTCTCTGGCTGCTGCCCCCCACCCTCCACCCCACTCTGAGCCCTGCAGCCCCCAGAGCAGCCGGCCTGGCTCCTGCCTCCGAGCCTCCACGCCTGCTGACCCCCTGGCCCAGATGGGAACATCAGGTCTCAGTCAAGTCCAACTGAAAGGCTACCTTTCTGCAGGCCCCTTTCTGGCCCCTTCTCCCAGCCCCTGACAGAGCCGATTGTCCCCCCCCCACCGAGGGGGTGCGCCTGTGAACCTGGGTGCACAGCAGCTCGGAGCTGTGCAGAGCCTGGCTCACCCGGGGAAAAGTAAGGGTGGGAGCAGAGCCAGGGAGCAGGCACCCCACCCTGAGAGACGGACTGTGTGGGAAAAGCCAGGGTCAGGGCAAGGAGGAAGATATGGGCTGGGGAGTCAGGGAGGAGGTCCCAGAATGGGGAGGGGCTGCAGAGTCAAGGCCAGAAACAGCAGGAGCAAAGGGGGTCTTTGCTGACTTGCACGGGGAGGGGAGGCAGGACAGGAGGGAAGGAGGGGTCTGGCGGATTAGGGGAGGGAGGGGAGGGAGGGATTGGAGGGCGGGAACTGACTGCGCCCTGATGTTGCGGGATCTTTGGAGAGGTAGAGGTTTAAGAGAAGTCAGGATAAAAGTGATCTGGGGAAGTCACCCGCAGGAAGGAGTCATTGACTGCCAGAAGCATTTACATTTACATTTTAAAAGTGGATGGGGAAGGGAGAGATGAATCTCACGGAATGAGTTGCTAAGATGAGGGCTTTGGGCATCCAAGGAAGATGGGTTGGAGCTCCACCGTGTTTCTCTCACCATCTTCCTAAAACGCAAGTCTGATCACATCACTTCCCAATTTAAAAGCCTGCAGAGGCTTCGCTGAGTTTCCAGGGCCACCCCTGCCCTCGACCCCCACTCCTGTGCCCACTTCTGGGGTGTCCCCTTGCTCTGGCTCCCCCCATCTGTGAATCCCTCCTTTCAACTCCACCCCAGTTCCTGAGCCCCCCAACTCTGTGCCCTGTTTCAGGCCTCCCCGCAACTTTCTTGTGCTCAGAACCCCCTCTCCACGTCCCCCACTTTACCCCACCACCTCCTCCTCCAAAGTTCAGTTCCGTGAAGGGACCGGGAGGGAAAGATCAAAATGTTTCCAGCTGCGATCTCATGGTGGCAGAATTGCAGACAAGGTCAACTTTCTTCTTGATTCTTCTCTGCGGTTTCTGGAATATCTACAATGTTTCACTTTTATAATAGTGGGGGATTGGTGGCACCTGATGAATTATAATTTTTAAAACAAAGTAGCAACCTCATAGTCCAAGCACCACTCTCCAGATGCCCCTGCTCCCACCCGCCCCCCGGCTGAGCTGGCCTCCCCTCTGGATTTCTGCAGCCCCAGAGGCTCCCCCTCACCCCACTTTTCAGCTCCAGCCATGAGCTCCCCTGCTGGTGACAGGCCCTGGCACTCCATGACAGGAACTCGCTTTGGATGGGCACAGACTCCTTTGGGTGGGACCTGTTCCCCCGGCTCCATTTCACCCTTGAGAGACAGAAAGCTGAAGCCCCATCACCACCCTCTACCCCACCCCGATGCCCTCTTTGAGAGCACGGGTGCATTTAAGCAGAGGAAGTGCGTGTCCTTCTGTCCTAGGCCGTTTCCTCTAAGGAGCTCTGAAGTTTGAGCAATAGGCTGAAAGGGAGGCGATCACTACAAAAATGTCAACGAACACGTGTGTGGCTGATCCGTTCCCACACCCCTGCGCCCGACGTGGGCCCCGCGCGGCCTCTGTGGCCTGCACGGCGTCTGGAGGAGTGAGAGTGGGTGAGGGCAGGCCGTGGAGACAGCCCGAGGCCGACGCGTCCTCCTGCATGTCTGTAATCAGAGGCGTGGAAAGATGTGACAGCTGGTCACGGCGCAAGCAGATCCGAGGTCTCCGAGGCTAACCTCCGCGACGCCCTCTCCGCTCCAAGGTGCCCCCCCAGCCAGCTCCCCGCTTCCCCCTGCAGCTGCTCGGCCAGGTGCAGTCCCGGCTGCAGCTGCGTCCTGAACTGAAGGCCTCACCTGGGCTTTGCGCTCAGGGCACGGCCTGGAACTCGGGGGTGAAACTAGCAGCCCCGATCTGTCTCTTCCCAGCAGCCCTTCGGATGGGCCTTGAGAAAAAAACATAAAAGGCACAGCCCTGAGACGCCAAAATTAAAGTGGAGGGCAAAATGTCTTGCCTAAAATGAAGAGCGTGGGAACTGCTTTCCTCTGTAGCTGGGGAATCAGAGAGCTTTCCTTTCAAATCCACCTGAGGCCGAACGGATGCTTTGATCCATCCAGGCTCCTCCACCATGGAATAGATTGTGGGGGACTGGGTGGGGAGCTGCCGCCAAGGCCCCAGCCCAGCAGGGGGTGGGAGGAGCTGGGAGGAGGCCAGGGCAGCTGGAAGAGCTGGGGAGGAAGGGGAAGAGATGGCGGTGCCAGATCCTGGGGCCTGAGGAGGTCATGGAGAGGGAAAGTCCTCGGAGCATTTTAAGCAAGAGTGCACCATATGTATTCAAAACGTGCATTTCTTTTCCTGGAGAGTGTCCGCCACAGCAGTGAGAGAGGGATGCCGGCTGACCCTCTTTGGACACCACTCACTTGTCTGTAGAGGGCCCAGGGCACCCGGACTCCTGCTCTGGGAGCCATGGGCTCTGCTGGAGCTGGGGCAACAAGTGCCATCATCCTCCCACCCCGCGTCTTCCCGGATACCTCTGCCTGTCGGATGGTCCAGACTTAGGAAATGCCTCTGAATTGGGGGCTCCCTTTAAGAGAGTGTTGTTCTTTCCTTTGAGAAATCTTTCTTGGGCTCGCTTGAGGTTTTAAAACTGTAGAATGGTGGTTAGAGTGTGGGGTTAAAGAGCTCCAAGGGACCCGGCTTAAAATCCCATCTCCGCCACTTCCCTGCTGTGCTGCCTGGGAAAGCCTCTTCGCCTCTCTGAGCCTTGGTTTCCTCATCTGTAAAAGGAGAGTGTGTCCCCCGGGTGTTAACTCTTATTGTCACGTGGTGATGGCTGAGTCTCCGTGAAGCCAGCAGGAGTGGGGCAGGGATGAGGGGAGCGAGTTGGGGAGAGGGGATGGTGACCCCTCAGCCCAGGGGACCAAGGGACCTGGGTGGGGGGCATTCTGAACCACAGGGACAGCAGGTGCAAAGGCCCAAGCACCTGGCCAGTTGCGTGTCTGTGGAGAAGTGAGTGAGGAGGCCAGAGAGTGGCTGAAGGCTGCACCCCCCAGGCCAGGGACTTTGATTTTATTTTCAGTGGAGCCCAAGGTTACAAGAGGCTGATGGCAGCATGACCCTGTGTGAACCTGTTTGCAGGAATAAAACTGCAGCTCGGAGGTTGGCAGACAGGGCCTCCTCAGCAAGCCTGAGATGCAACGT
Source organism: Bradypus variegatus (assembly GCA_004027775.1). NCBI lineage: Eukaryota > Metazoa > Chordata > Mammalia > Pilosa > Bradypodidae > Bradypus > Bradypus variegatus. The sequence continues at coordinate 11,920 of PVKY010003064.1, read as the reverse complement.
GTTCCATTTTTTTAATTGCTTGTCTCAACTGTAAATTGATTTCAGACTCCCTCCTGGGTGTCCTCCAGCAGGGAGAGCAGGAGCAGGGTGGAGCCTGGGGCCCACTCAGGGATGGGTGGGGCAATTGACGCCAGTGCTGAGGGGAGGGGAGATTCCAGAGGTGTCGGGGAGGGGAGCAGTGTGCCAGGTGGGGGGTCCCATCCTCAGTGTCAGGCTGAGGAGAGTTGTGGGGGCGGGAGGTGAGTGGAGAGAGGACACAAGGTGCCTGCATGGGAGGGGTCACCTGCCCTGGTCCCCCCCATCTGGAGTGGACCCCCCACTCTCAGGTCAGGGCCCCACAGTAGGGAAACAAGGAGCCAACTCAGTGGGGGGAGGTGCTGAGGTGAAGAAGACCAGTGGCCTGGGGCTAGGCACCCCCACTTACTGGGTCAGGCCCACCCTCACCCCCAGGAACTCAGCGTGGGGGTCCCTGGGCCTGGGGGCATGGGAAGGTGCCCCACCCAGCTCTCGAGTGGCAGAATCAGGCACCAGCCAGTGGTAGACAGCCTTTCCCAACAAGGGGGATGGAAGCAAATGGGATAGGGGCAAATGGGATGGGAAAAGAGGGGGCTCTGGGGAGGTGGGCTCCCCCCACCCCCCACTCAGAGCCCCTGCACACACCACACTCTGAGTGGGGGGAGACTTGAGCCGGCAATGGCACCCAGGGCATCCCCCACGCCCCAGTGACCAGGCAAGGACAGGACCCAAGGGGGTGAACAGGACTTGAGTCAGGAAAGGTGGAGGGCTGGCCCGTAGGGATCTTGTCATGCCTTGAAGCCACCAGGGCGGCTATGCCCTGGGCTGGGAGCCTGTCACCCACCCTGGCAGAGGGGACAGGCTGGCATCTGCCTTTCAGACTCACAGCGAGGACTCACGCCGTTCCTGCATCCCTCTTGCCCCCCAGGGTGGGTGTGCTGTGTCCCTGGTCCTATCTGATGCCACAGAGACCCTGTAAGTGGGCAGCAGGGCAGACCCTGAGTCTCAGAGAAGCCTTTGAGTGGGGGTGATGGGGGCCAGCATCAGATCCTGGGCCTGTTGTCCCCAACACTGGACTTTTCCTCGGATTCTGGCCAGGCTTCAGGCTTCCTCACAGCCCCTGGAGCTGCTGTATGCTGGGCAAGGAGGGATGGGGGCTGCCCCCCACCGAGAGCGCCTTCCCCTGTAGGTTGGGGTGGGGCTGGGCTCAGCGGTGGTCATCTGTGCTGCCCAATCGGGAACCATCTGTGTGGGCAGTGGTGTGGGGCGGGAGGGGACGGGGAGGATTCAGAGTTCCAGAAACTGCCAAGCTCTCGGGCAGGTGGTCCCCCCAGGCACCTCGTGTCCACTGTTTCCCAATTAACCCTGACCCCATGGCCCACCCATCAGGGGTGCCCCCGCCCTCCCTGCTCCGAGCCAGGCTGGGCATCTAGAAAAACTCCCCGCTGGATCCGACCTGCCTGCCCGGGTCCCCACTCCTCACCTCCTCGCCGGCCACCCCAGTGCTGTCCAGGGCCCTGGGAGTCTCTTTCGTGCTGTCGCCGGGGAGCCCTTGGCAACCCCTCCAGGTCTTGCTCCCCATGGCCTCTTGCAGAGACCGTGCAAATTTCCTTCTGGAAATGCTTCCCCTCTGGTGCCCCAGCATCCGCTCCCAGCTGAACCCACACGGGGAACCCACAGGACCCCGGAGAATATCCGGAAAGCAGCAGCGTGTGGTTCTGGGGCCCTTGTGACCCCTTGGTGTGGGGAGATTTCTCCACCGCTCAAGGAAAGCTCAGGCAGGGCCAGGCTGCTCTGGCCTCTGACAAGTCGAAGGCCTGTGGTCAGTTAAGTCACAGAAGAGTCCTAGTTCCGTTCTTCAAATCTCCAGTCCCCTGCTGTGAGCCGCCAGACTCCAAATTCAACCAACACCAAACTCATTCCCAGCTCCATCTGGGCCCCGGGGGAGGGGGCAGGAGAGTGGGGGGGGTGCACGAGGTTCCCTTCTCTCATTCCCCCTCGGATCCCCCGTCAGACCCGGGCTGGGCAGGGCGGGGGGCGGGAAGAAAGGCCTGCCTTGGCAGGTGCGGTCAGCAGGGGCTCGAGCCCCTCAGGGTTGCCTCCCTTGGAGCACTCAGGGTTCCCTCAGGGCCCCAAACGTGTGTGCGTGCCCACAGGATCCTGGGGCTTCCCTCCTCCCTCCCCAGCCTCAGGAACCTGGAAGTCCACCCCAGCCCTCCTCCTGGGGCCGTTTGCCCTCAGGGAAGCCCCCTGAGCAGAAACCATGACACCCCCCTGGCCGGCTCCCTCTGCTCACCCCCACGCTGACTGCCTCCCTTGGCTGAACAAGGGACAAAGCATGATGTGGCCCAGCCAGTCACGAGCTGCTCTGCCCTGCTCAGGGGACACACCTCAGGCTCTGAGAGGGTCCCACTGAACCCCGCTCGGCTGAGGTGGGAAGCGGGCACCCCCAGGGCAGGTGAGGCACCCCTGCAACTCTCTCCCAGCCCCCTCTTCACCACAGTCTCCAACCCCCTGACCCTTTGGGGCCCTCCACTCACGTGTTGGTCTTTGCCTTTGAAAATCTGCACCTTCTCCCTCAGTCTGACACCCCTCTCTTTGGTATCTGATGTCTGTTGGGTCTTGGAGCCCCACGAACCCTCTCTAGTGTAAATCCTTCTTGCTGTGCCTGTGCTTGCACCCTGACAGCTGTTTCCCGCCCTGTGCCGGCCTTTCCTTCCCTGGCACAGGTCAGACAAGCCTGGGTGTGAACCCCAACTCCACCACTTTTTTTGTGGGGCTTTTTGCCTACACAGTGGGGTTGCACTGGCTGCCCCACAGGCTCCAAATGGTGTTTAACTGCCATAAGGCAGGTGTGGGGCCAGCCAGAGGTTTTTCTATACTTTGCTTCCCATCCACCCTTGGGCCCTTTGTAGCCCTACTGTATGTGCCCTTGTTGATTGACCTCCAGGAGGGGCTCCCCCCAGGCCCCCAGCTCACCCCCACCGTGGCTGGCCCTCCCCCACCTCCCCAGGCTCCTCTCCACCCCACCCCCGGGCTCCCTCTGCCCATATCAGCTTCCCCTTAGACTGGGAATGTTGCCCGAGAAGGGACCTCTCCGGGCCTTGGAAGAGGCCTATGACCTAACTGGTGCCCCCTTAAATGTTTGTTGAATATGCAAATAAATGATAGCTGAAAATAATCTGCATTTAGAAATTGCTATGAACCCATCTGCGGGGGTTACCTGGGGACACGTGTAGTCAGGAGCCAGGTGAGGCTTCAGGCGCTGAAGCTCCCCAAATTCACGCCAAAAGGGGCCTCTTGGAGCCACAGGTCCAGAAGAGGGTTTGTGGCTGCTATAGTCCATGTTCTGGGGTGATGACACCCCCATAAATGGAAGGGGGCTGTGGCGGCAACTAGCTACATTGTCTGCCCAGACCCCAAAGGCCTTGGCTGCAAGGGCAGGCCTCCCGCCCTCCTCGCTTGGGGCCTGGTGGCTCCAGGTTGGCTGTCATCATTGACTGAGCTGCTCGGCTGACGCCTCCTGGCTTCACCTTTTGGAGGTTCCAGCCCCAGGACCTCCCCTGGCCGTGGCAGACTTGAGCTGGGGCCTGGTTTTTCAATGGTCCTGCCCCCATGGCCCTAAAATAACGAATTCCAGAAGAAGAACAATAGACATCTATTTTTACAGATCACTCCAGAAGAGTTAAGATGGGCTTAATAGTAGTATCAGAGTCCATCATTTTCTAGAAGAATACCTAAAATGGGGGGACTAAATCTTTAGAAAAGAGCTGGATGAATGTCTTCCTGCCAGAATGAACAGGAAGGCGGCTTTGTGGAGCTGCCAGGGCATCCAACCTCTGGAAGCTGCCGAGGCTTTTAGGGAGAGCTGGAGGCCCCAAAAAGTCAGAGGCTCCCAGCTGCTTTCCCGGCCAAGTGACCCTGGTCGGTTCCGGGCCTCCCATGAAGAAACGCTGTCCCTGATCACCCCGGGGGCCCCGCAAGATTCCTTGAGAACCAAACAGGGCGTGAAGGGAAGTTGGCAAACATGCTCCCAAATCAGGGCTCAGGGACAAAGCCCAGGTTGGCCAGGTGAGGAGCTGCAGGAAAGCATCGCGGGCAGAGGGGAGCCCAGGAGCAGAGGGGGGGCGTCCTGAGTGTGCAGGGAGACCCCTGGGCAGGGCGAGCAGCGTCCTCAGCACCCACACTTCTTTCCACCCCTCTTGCCTCTTGTCCTTCCAGCCCACCTGGGGGGGTTTGGGACCTGGAACAGCCCTTCCCCACCTCTGCACCCCCATCCTACCCTGACATGTCTCAGACAAACCTCAGCCTTGAATCAGTGCCTCTTGTTTTTATTACAAAGAGAATATGGTGTTAAACAAAACTCCAGGCAGTTGCGTCCAGCGATGTAAAGTATGCGGACGTGTCCTTCTGACCCGTCCACCAGAGGTGAGTCTGGAGAGGGGCCCTGGGCACTGCTCCGTGGAGTCACCATCATCTAACCCCACTCATGTCCACCCACCGTGGTCTCCACACACGGAACCGCTAATGCCTGTAGTTCTTTAGGGGAGGGAGATGTCCCTCGGGGGTTCAACAGGCAGCTCAGGGTAACAGCCCGATCCTCGAGGGACTTGGTAACATGGAGGGCCACAGCCCTCCCTGTCCCTGCGTCTCCTGGGGACAGGGACACCCTTACAGGGGCTTCCGCTCGGGGCTGAGTGAAAGGAGCTCCCGGACAAGACCAGCCTGGCCTCCTGCCAGCCCCGTGGGGGACTTGTCACAGGCAGGAGGCCCACACCTCACTTTCCCCCCAAAATAAAATTTGCAACTCCTCTGAGCGTCTCAAATGCCCAGTCTTCTCCCGATGAACAACTTGGCCTGCATGTTCTTGGCTGCTCATTGCCGACCTCCATTTAGAGCTTGGCTGCTGGAGAGGGAAAGGGCTGGAGAAACCCAAATGTCGAAGGCCAGCTGGGGCTGGCACAGGCTGAGGTCTGGGGAGGGGACAGTGGCTGCCAAGGTGGGCCCAGAATCTGGGGCATGCCGAGGCAGCTGCTTTGGGGGTTTACAAACTTTTCCATAGTCCCTCTGATGGGTGGGAGCCAGGGTGGCTCCTGCCGAGCAGCCTTTGGGAGGGTCAGGGACTATCACCAGTGAAATGGCCATGTGCAGAGCACCTCTGCGTGGCTGGAAACCGTGCTCTCAGGAGCACATAAAAACTTGACAAATTCCGCTCCAAGCTCAGAGTCAGGGAAGGCTGTGTCTCTGCTAAGTTGGTGCCTCCTTCCATGGGACAGAGGACTTCATGGGCAAACCTGCTTCCCTCCTTGCATCTACTGCCAGGAAGCTCATGGGTATCTTTATTTTGTTTCCTTGCCTCCTTCCTCTTCCCTTCTCATCCTCCCCCAGTTTTGGTCTTCTCACACCTGTGTTTTATCCAGCATGGTCTCTTGGCCTTTGGGAAAGAGAGGGGTTGGGAGATTGGCTCTGGCATGTCCCAGACCTGATCTGGATTGCAGCTCCAGCCCACACCTGCTAAGGGATCAGGAGCACATGGGAGGACCTCCCTGACCCTCAGTCTCTTCTTCTCTGTAAAATGGGGCTCTTCCCAGTCCCTGCCTCGGGTGTGTTGGGAGATACAGTGTTGTGCCCGCAAAGCCCCTGGCACCACCCCCGGCACCCAGTGAGTGTGCAGGCAGGCAAGCTGCGGCCCTCACAGGCAGGCACAGCTGGGGAGGCTTCTGAAAGTGACTTGCCTGCCACTCTGTCCCTTTCCTTCCCCCGCAGGAGGACAGTTGTTGGTGACCCACACTGGCCCCCCCATTATAGTCTCCTTGGCCAAAAAGCCTGTTTCCTTCAGCTGCAATATCAGCTACCGGCTTACCCGAGAATTCAGGGGCTTGAGAGTCCACTACTTTCACGTGAACCTCCAGGGCCAGCCTAGCCCTGAGAAGGATGTTTGCTCCCTGCCCAGCCTGGACACACTGAACAAGACCCACACTCTAGACTGCCCGGTCACACCCCAGCTGCCGGACGCGTCTGCCACCGGCACCTACTACTGCGCCGTCCATTGGCAGCACGTGTACGTGACTGGCGACGGCACCTTCATCCTGGTCAGAGGTGAGGCTTCCGGGTGGCTCCTTCCCGCTCGAAGGGCCCAGAGGTTTCCACCAGCAGAGTTTCTGGCTCAGGATCTGAAGTGGGGAAGTGTTTGCCTCGCCTCCAGCTTTGGCAAGCAGAACAGAGCGGCCATGGGAAGCCTCCGGTTGCAGGGATGTGCCGAGGTGTCTGCAAAGGACAGAAGCGTGGAGGCGCAAGGCCCACGATGGGTTCTGCCACTGGCACCCTTTGGCAGGTCCCAGTGTCCCATTGTCACTCATGGGGGTTTGGGTGTGTGCAGAATCAGGTGTGTGCATGTGTGTGTGTGTGTTTGGGGGCCACAGGGGTGCAAGCATCTGGCTCATTCTCAAATGAATGATGACCTCCAAAGTTGAGAATGAACGTCTCACCAAAGCCCTGTGTCAGTTTCCTAGGGCTGCCATAAGAAAACCACGAGCAGTTCTGGGGGGCGGAAGTTGCAGGAAGCCCCCTCTGAGGTCTGTAGGGTGCTGGTGGTAGCTTGCCGGCAATCCCTGGCCTTCTTTGGCTTGTGGCATAATTCAGTCTGCCTCCTTCAAATGGCTGAGTCCTCTCTCGGTGTCTCCCTCCCACTGACTGTGTCAAATACAAGGAACCCGTTGCATTAGATCAGGGCCATCCTAACCCAGTATGGCCTCCCCTTAACTGGTAGCACCTGCGAAGACCCTATTTACAAACAGGATCACATTCACAAGACCAGGGTTGGGACCGGAACATATCAAGCCATAACATCATGATGCTCTGACCTGACGGGCAGGAGCTGGAGGCTCCTTCAGTATCCCCGTTTGAACCCTGGTCCTGCTGCTTCCCGAGGGGTGACCCTGGGCCTAGTCTTCATGGCCACCCTCTGCCAGTAACGGCCTTCTGCGGGAATGAAGTGAGATTGAGCACAGAAGGGACGGTGCCTGGAGCAGGAAGTGCTTGATACAGCAGATGCTGATATCCCTGGTGCATGGTTGGAAGGATGGATGGATAGATGGATGGACAGATGGATGGGTAGGTGGATGGATGGTTGGGTGGATGGATGCATGGATGGATGAGTGGATGGGTGGATGGATGGATGGATGGATGGATGGATGGATGGATGGATGGGTAGGTGGGTAGATGGATGGATGGATGGATGGATGGATGGATCAATGGGTCGATGGATGGTTAGGTGGATGGATGGATGGATGGATGGCGGGATGGTGGATTGATGATGGGTGGAGAGCAGGGGAAGATGGAGGGCTGTGCCCTTCACTTACCCCTGGTGCAAGCCAGCCTCCTGCCCCATCTTCTTACCATGTCTCCCCACAAAGTAGATAATCTTTATCACCATCTCACAAATGGGAAAAGGAGGGCCTGAGAGGGGAAATGACTCCCCCAGGAGCCCACAGGCAGTTTACCAAGGGAGGTAGGTGAGGGCACTAAAGGAACAAAAGATGCCATCCCTGCCCTTACAGAGAACAAACAAGGAGACTCAGCCAAAGTGACTGTGAAAGAAGGACCTGAGTAGAGGCTGAGCCCTGGGGGTCCTAGAGGGCAGGGGTCCCTGCAGGGGAGAGTTGTAAGCAGGGTCTGGGGTAAAGGAAAACGGAGGGATTGGGAGGCCTGGGGTTGGTGGGGGTGGGCTGTGTCCTGGGTGCTCCTGGGGTTCTAACCCCTCTGTTTCCTCCCTTCCCCCAGATGTCGGGTACCGAGAGCCCCCACTGGGCCCCAACCAGCAATTGCTCTTTGGCTTCACGGGCCTCCTGGCCTTCCTGAGTGTGCTGGGCACGGCTCTGCTGATCTGGAAGAAGGTAGGGGAAGCGGAGCACCCACCACACAGCACCGCAACACCACCTCTCTTCTGCACGCACGGCCCCCTGGGGGCTGCCCACCTACCCCTCAGTCATCTGGGTGGGCCCAGAGAGCGGCATCCACCCCTGTACAGGTGGGCCGCCCCCGCTCGCCAGATCCTCGCACCTGGGTCTGAGGGTGTCTCCTCCCGCTGTGGCCCACGGTCGCTGGGCCTGTGCCACCACCTGGCTCCACTGGTCCTTTTGATCTCATTGCAGAAAATCGGGCTCTGCAGCCCTTTCCGGGTCATGGGCCCCGCTGAGAGTCTGAAAGGAGCCACCCTTTTGCTTAGCATTTCTAGCCCCCAAATTAAGAAACTGTGTCCTGGGTTTTCTTTCCTGGAAAGAAGGAAGCGTGGCCTGGGAGCCACTATGCTGCCAAGCACTATCTTCCCACTTTACAGCTCCTGAAAATGAGGCTCAGAGAGGCTGTGACCTGCCCAAGTTCACACCGCCAGCAAGTGGCCCTTCAGGGCTGGTGCGCGGGTTGAGTGGGCAGTTCAGTTCCGCCTTCTGCCTGACGCACTCCTGCCCATGCTGTGGACAGTGTCTACCCAGGCAGGAGTGGGGGGTCTCCCCACTGGTGCTCCCCGAACTCCACCATCACCCACCTGCAGATTCCTGCCTGACGTCCAGACTCCCGGCCAGGCAGGAGAGTCATGAAGACAGACCCAGGCAGTTTTGCCCACAGCCTCTGAGCCCAGCCCATGGAAGGGCACATGAAAGGAGCAGTTCCGAGGGGCCGGCCTCTGGGGTGCAGAGACGGCCAGTCAGGGCTGCGGACTGGGGCCTGCCCGCTCCGTCCTGGCTGCCCGAGGGCTGCGCTCTCAGCAGCTCATGCCCGCCCTCTGGTAACAAGAGCTTTGCGGCTCTTGGCTTGGACCTGGGGACTAGCTCAGTCAGCGAAGGCCCTGGGTTTGAGGGGAGGGCACCAGGACCACCCGGGGTCCCCCTGGACCAGGGAAGGCTCAGCCCCAGCACCCAAAGGGCCAGAACCTCCTTCACACCCAGAGAAGTCCCCCCACTTAGATGGGAATCCAGGCATTCATGCATTCATACATGCATGCATTCAACATGTATTTATTGAGCACCCACTATGTTTCAGGCCTTTTTCTAGGCCCTGGAGGAACAGCAATGACCAAACTCGACCCAAAGAAATCCCTGCCTTTGTTGAATTTGTGTTCTAGTTGCAGGGAAACAGACTATAAGCAAGGAAACAAGTCAATAGGTAATATATCAGATGTAATGATTGCAGGAGGTGCGGGAAACAGCAAAGCAGGAAGGGTGGTGAGTAAGTGAGGGGCTTTCTGTTTTATAAGGTGGCAGGGAGGGTCCCACTGATGTGACGCTGTAAAGGGATGGAGGGAGATAGGGAGAGAGCCAGGCAGACGTCAGGGAAAAGCGTGTCCAGCAAGGAACAGCAGGTACAGATGCTCAGAGGCAGGTGTGTGCTCAAAGTGTTCCAGGAACTGCCAGGCGGGGAGAAAGCCACCACCGGGCTAAAAGCAGCCCCAGCTGGATTAGAATTCGGGAGGTGGGCCCCGTGGAGTTGGATGGCTGCAGGTGGCCCATCCCCTCCTGGGCCAGGGAGTTCTTGACCATGAGCTGAGTGTGGGCCAGTGTGTGTGGAGGCCCAGGAGGACAGCAGGACAGATGGCCACTGAGGACTGAGCAGGTCACAGACAGGCCAAGGGAAGACCTGAAGTGGCGAGGCACAGCCCAAGCCCCTGAGGATGGCAGGTGGAAGGCTTGGGGGCAGCAGGGAGGGACCGTCAGCGAGCTGGAGAAAGGGCAGCGCCTGTGCGGTGTGAAGGCCTGGCAGGGAGGGTGCCTGGCTGGGACCTGTGGGTGCCAAGAATGGAAGATGGCTGGAAAGAGCTCGCCACCCAGGGTTGGGAGCTGCCTGGGGGGCCCGGGGAATGCGGGGTGACCATCAGAGCTGGCGGAAAGGGTGACCCTGAGGCATTAGACACGGACACAGGCAGGCCCTGACCTTCGTCCTTGTCCCATTCCTGAGAGTCCCCATGTCTGGCTCCTTCTTGTCTTTTTGGACCCAGCTCCAGTGTCCCTCCTGGGCCCCCGGGCCCCCTGGCTGGCCTCCTCTGCACCCCCTGCCCACTCCCATCCATCTGCCTGGGTCTCCTACTCCTCTCCTTGTCCCCCCAGCACATGACGGCTGAGAACAACCTCGTTTACCCCCTTGCTCCCCCTGGAACGTGCCGAGGCCAGGCCTCGAGCACAGGCCTGACGCAGAGTACCCCCTGAATAAATGTTTGCTGCAGGGCTGTACAATTCCCAGAGCCCTTTCAGGCCCATTAGTAAATTCCCTCATGCCTTCCATAGACACTAACTGAGTGCCTACTATGGGCCGGGCCCTGTCCTGTAGACTGGGCCTGCGGAGGGAGCACAACAGACAAAATCTCGCCGTCTGATGGGGAGGCTGACTCTGTCAGTCGAGATGTTTCAAAAAGGAAGAAGCAGGCAGTGTGAGCCTTAAGAGTGAAGACTCGGGGCTGGGGTTCAAATCCCAGCTCTGCCACTTAGGCGGGCAGGATGCATAACTCCTCTGTGCCTCAGTTTCCCCATCTGTAAAATGGGGGTGCTAAGTAGAGGACCTGCATCTTGGGGTTGCTGGGAGGAGCAGAGGGGCTGGTGCAGGCACTTAGAAGAGCCCCAGGGCAGCTGGCACCATCTAGAAGCCAGAGGTGACCACGCTTCCAAAACAGGCCCTCACGTGGCTCAAGGGGTCAAGGCCGGCCTCTGGGGCAGGGGCCTCCCAGTGCTCCTGCCCATCCCCAGCATCTGTCCCAACATACTACATGCCCTTCCCTCGGTCCCAGACCCCACACCCTCCTGGTTTTCATCCCACCCCATAGTGGCCCTTTGCCAGGTCACCCTCCTCTTCGCGGCCTCTAAACATTGCCATGTCCCAGGCCTTCCTCAGAGCTCTTCCCTGCTCTGTCTACACTCCCCTGCTCACCCTGCTCCTGGAGCTTTAAATCCCCTCCATCCACTGAAGACACCGCCCGAACCCTCTCCGAGCTCCAGACCACTGGTCTACTACCCATGTGACCCCACTGCATGGGGGTCTCAGGGGCTTCTCCACCCAGTGTGTCCACAACAGCATCCTTTAGTCCCCCCAAATCTGCTCCCCTCAAGCCTTCCCCATGTCAGCAATGGAAGCACCCCCAGATCTATCAGGATCTGGCCCTTCTCCCCATTCTCCCTTACACCCCGGCCGGGGCTCCGTCACCCTCGCCTGGAAGATGGGCCTCCCTGCTTCCTTGCTTGCCTCCCTACACTCTGCCCCCTACACCCTTGCTTACGGGTTTACGGTCATCTCCCAGGCCAGAGCATATATAAGGGCTGGAGAGCAGGGACTTAGCATCCCCAGGACCTAGAGAGCCTGACACACAGTAGGTGCCCGTGGAAAGGGTGATGGAATAAGTGAACGCTGAGACCTGAAAGATGGGTCTGATGCGGCCAAGGTACAGGGCGGGCAAGGCAGGCAACATCATCACCCCATTTGACAGAGGAGGAAACTGAGGCTCAGCAGGTTCCCTGAGCTGCTCATGCCCCCACACCCACCCCCGCCGGTACACACTGGGAGAAGCCACACTGGCTGGTCTATTCATCTGAAAATCACAACAGCACGGGCAAGGCTGGTGGCCCGGGATGGTGCGGATGGGGCAAAGCTGGCTCCTCCAAGGCCCTCGGCACACCCACTCCAGCACCCTCAGCCTCGCTTTCTTTGCTCTGACTTTTCAAACAAAGGAGTTAATGTCTCCAAGTCATGGGTCCTTTATAGCAAAAAGAGAATGTGTGGTCCCTGCAAGGGCTGAGCTGGGGAGGACTGGGACAGACACCCCCCAGCCCAAGCCTCTTCTCCCCACCTCTGCCCACAACCTTCAGTGCATCCCCCAGGAGGGAGGGGACCTTGTAAAGGGCAAATGCTGCCCTGTCCGCCCTCC
>PVKY010003063.1:0-22924 GCA_004027775.1 Bradypus variegatus | reverse complement strand
GGCAGCGCACAGGGTCCTGTGTAACAGCGTGGGACTAAAGCGGGGGGGGGGAGGCTTGCAGGATTCTGTAGCTTTCAGGCCCCAAGGCTGTCCTCAGAAGACCTGGCTGTCCTGTGGCCTTGATTCTAAGATGCACATTTTGTCATAGTCTTAACATTTCTGAAATTGGGAAGCATTTAATGTCCATGAATATATAATGAAATATCCTCTCTTCTTCCCCGCAAAAGCTGTCATTAAATTGGAGGTGTGTCTCAGACCAGTGGTCCTTGGCAGTTGGTGGTGGGCTGGGCAGCTGATGCAGGCTCCCTTTGGGGGACTAGGTTATAAGCACTGGGATTTCCAGGATTTGAACACCTAGCTCTGGGCCTGTGTGACGGTAACAGCGGCATCTGGGGCCTCTTGTCTTTTCTAGACGCGCAAGTACACACACACAACTGGGGGGAGGTGGCCACCAATGGCCAGTAAGTCTATTCTGAAATCCCTGGGCACCCCAAACCTTCCAGTCGCCTCAGTGGGCTCTGACCCGAGCTTACTGAAACACCCATGTTTACCTCTCTTCCCTTGCTTGCAGACCTTCCATGGCTCCCGTTTCTTCCACCTCAAACCCAAACTTGGCCTGGCTCAGCTGGCCACTCTCCTCTCTGGCTCACAGCCACCCAGTTCCTTCCCAACCATCATACTGTCCTCCAAGGCAGGGCTGGCTGTGACTCCACTTCTGACTCACCTGAGCACCTAGGACAGGGCCGTGGGGGGCCACAGCCCTGTGGGCATCCTTGTTGGCCAAGGAAGGTTGCTAGGACTGCAGCGGAGAGCTGAGATCTTCCAGGGTTAAGCATAGTCCCTGGAGAGAATGCAGCCTTAAGAATGGCTAATTATTATTATTATTTTTAAACCAACTACAATTTACAGAGGGTGTGTAGGAAACGAAGCACAAAAGAGCACACCCTCTAAACGAGGGTTAATTAGAAGTCTTCCCAATAGCTAGTGCTTCATCAGCAACAGAACAGCGTGTAAATAAATCTAATTTCCCTCCAACTCCACGCGTCACAAGCTTAATTACAGCAGCCCCAATGTGTGCGTGTGTGTTTTTTTCATTAGCGAAAGAGGGTCATTATTAGCCATGTCTGGTAAGAATTTTGATGAAGAGGCCGGTTCTCCCCTCGATAGGCGTCCTCAGAGAGCGGATAGGAACTTTCCGTGTGAACTAAAGAGTTTCCAATTAAGGTGGCTGGAAGGAAGCAGGAAGCGGCCACGCAAATTAGAAAAAGATTACAGAAAGGGAAAAAGCAGGGGGGTGGGAGGGTTCTGGAAGACTTGGTTAATTATTGTGCAAGGGAAGAGTTCCTTTTGGGGGCTGCACCCCCTTTCTGCCCCAGAAATCTTGGGGCTCAAAAGCTCCCTCTGGGGTCCTCTCCAGAGAGCTGCAAATGAGACATGGGCTTGGGTGGGGGTGGGGACAGGGTCTGATCGCCTCCACCCACCTTTGTAGATGGCTTTTTGCAGAGGAGAGAGCTCTGTCACCAGCTGTCCCCTGTCAGCTGGGTCTGTCGGTGAGTGGTGAGCTGTTGCAGAGAGCGTATTGTTCTAGAAATAAGTAGCTGAAAAGCACGAGTCAGAAATTAGTTAACACAAAGAAAGGTGAACCCTACAGGCCAAGTTCCAATTGTCTGCAGGAAGTGCCGTGCCCAGGGGGCCTTTGAGGGGGGATTTAAGTCCATTCCGCCTGGCACTTGCTGAGCGCTGTTGGCAAAAAAAGTTTTTTCTTTCCTTCCGCCCCCGCCCCCCAGCCCCATGGCGTTTCCGTTCTTTGCTGAGCAGTGCAAGAGGCTGCCCCTGGTGGTGCTCGTAAATCTCCAGTGCTCCCGAACTCACCGGGGCTGCACAGGCTTGGTGCACACGTGTCGGCTGCTCAGACGTCTGCCCGGTCTGCCCAGCAGCTGCAGCCAGAGCAGGGGGCAACTCCGGCAGCTCTCCCAGTGGGAGAGGGGCTGGGGGCCGGGTTCATCTGGGCCCCTCAGTGGGTGTTTGGCTGGGTGCCTTCCAGAGTGGGGGGCTCTTCTTATTCCAAAGCAGCTTGGACCCTGGAGCAGTCCTGATCAGCACGTTAGCTGAGCATCTACTAAGTGCTAATAATTACTGCATTAAACAGACATGGCTGTGGGCCCCCTCTGTGGTAGGCATTAGGGATCAATCAGTGACCCAAGGTGGAGATTCCTGCCCCGCTGGTGCTTACAGGAGCCCTCCAGTGGCTTCCCAAACTCCACACCCTGTCTTTATAAAACCTGACCCCTCCCAGGAAGGGCTGCTGCATGCCCACTGGGCCTGAGCAGGGTTCCCCTGGGGTGCAGTTGGGACGGGGTCTTGGAAGTCAGGCAATGTACAGCTCGTGTCACAGCTGCACCGGCCCGAATTCTTGGACTCCCTCTGGGGTAACGAATAGGGTTGGGGTAAGATATCGTGGCAGGGTCAGCCCTCTCCATCCAGCCTTCTTTTCCATGAGCTTGATTTGGAGGGCAGTGTGCTGACACCCGGCCAGGGGAGCCCCATGTGGTAGGACTAGGGGTCCTGAGACACTGGCCCTCTCAGGGCGGCAGGGGCCTCTTCACTGCCCACCTGGGTGGCATTTTTATCCTTCCTTCAGGGCTAAGACTCACTGGTTCAGGGGTTCAGGGGTTCAAAGACGGTGGCTCCAGTGCTGCTGCATGGAAGGCTCGAGACACCTGTCTGGCAGGATTGGCCTTTGCTGCAGATCCCGTCATTTCAGGAAGCAGAGACCATGCTTGCCTACTGTTGTCACTTTCTCTCCTGATATGGGACACCAACGTGATTTTGGCATATAATTTAATCTTGGGTAAATCAGAAAACCTGCCTGGCTCTGAAGACGGTGGGATTTGAACTCAGGTCTGATCTCCCAGTCTGGGCCTCAGGCCTCGGTACTTTGGGTAGAGCTGGGCACGTCGCACTAACGGTAATGTTTGAAAATATTTGCCAGTGAGATTGTTGTTGCTGTCGTTAGCATTTCCAAGCTCGCGGACATTTAGTTATTCCTGTTTTGGTCAATCAACCTTTTTGTTTTTCCTTCTTAAAAATTTTATTGTGATAGCTTACATATTATAAAATTCTCCACTTGAACCATTTTTAAGTCTATAGTTCATTGGTGTTAATTACATCCATGGTGTTGTGCTACCATTGCCATCACCTGTTACCCAAACGTTTTCATTACCCCAAACAGAATCCCTGCACCAATTAGGCAGTAAGGCCCCATTCCCCACCCCTGGTAACCCCTCATCTACCTTCTGTCTCTGAATTTCTGTTGCCCGTAAGATATTACCAAGTTGAATTATTTTAAAGTGTCTTGGCTCCCAGACAATATTTTCTTTGTAAATGATCACCCCTAATGGATCTTCATTCTGGATTTTCCACATTTACTTTAAATCCAGGTTTCTGCACAATTGCGGCTCCTTCCAGAGGGCTCTGGCCCCATCACTTTCTGATCAGGATTGGATGGTACGCCCTGGCCTTCTTCAGGCCCTGTGCCCTCGGTGTGGCTGCAGCCCCCGGGCCTTTCTGTTCTTGGAATGGACTGGAATCGCCAGCACCCCAGGTTCCTTTGGGTTCCTTTAGGCTCTGCCTGGCCTCAGGACCCCTCCACTGGGCCTCCCCTGACCCACCTGCCTGAAGCCGGCCTCTGCCTGTCACGGTCACATCTCCTGTTTTATTTCCTTGTTCAAAGTGCTGATCCCTGGCATAAATGATTTTGTTTTTCTCTTAATGCATCTGTTGCCTTTCTCCCCAGTAGAGGGTGAGCTCCCTGAGGCAGCTGTCATTCTCTGCTGTATCCTAGCACCGGCCCATTCTGGGGTCATGGTAAATAGAGGCCCAGTGGTGTCTGCCCTGCTCCTGCCGTGTTCTCGGAGGTGGGGAGTCGGCCTGGCCCCGGGGCCTTGCTTCCTTCACGTCCAGTGCCTGCAGCCTTTGATTCAGTGCTTGCAGCTGGCAGAGAGGAAGGGGTCTCCCCGAGGAGCTGCTTCCCAGAAACGTCCAGCTCACTTCCCCCACCTGGCCTCCCCCAAGGGCAGGCGCATTCAAGGGCTTCTTGGAAACTCTCCTGCCGCGGCCCCTGGAGGTGGGGATGCTGTGGAGCTGGCCGTTGGCTGTTCAGCAGCTAGTGACAAAACCCGGGAAGCATCCCCAGTCACACCCAGAAGGGGAAACTCTCCTTTGCTGTTTGGTGGAGGAGAAAGAGGAGAGGAAGTCACCAGCTGAGAATTCCCAGAATGGGGATTTCCTAAACTTTTCCTGGGATTGGTGGGTGTGAGCATGAGGCCCCGACATGACTCAGTCTGGGCAGGAGCGGGGTGGGCGAGTGTGCACGCACGCTGGTGACACCCAGAGCTGGGGGTGGAGGGCCGCCCTGCACCCACGGGTCAGCACCGAGACTCTCGTCCACACCAGCTTTGTCTTCTGTGACGGCTGCCCAGATGGGGCAGGGAGGGAGAGGAAGGGTGGGCCACCCTCAGACCTGCACCAAGCATGCCCCTGCTCTTGCTACTCACCACCATTTTCTTGGGACTCATTGTCACCTGGCTTGTTAAAATACAGATTTCCAGGCCCCACCTCCCGGGAGATCCTGTGAGGCGGCCAGGTCAGCATCTACGTGTGAACAGGTGCCGTCCTCCAGGTGTGCTCAGGCAGGTGGTCCTTTCAAGGGCACCTCCAGACGCCCAGCCTGGGAGAGTCTCCTTAATGCAAAGACTCCCAGGCCAAACCCGTTTGCACAGCCAGGCACCTCTTCTAAGATAAAAAGTCCTCCTCCCTCTCCAGTTCATGAGGAGGCCTGCTCACTTTTAAGATGAGTTGTGATTTTCCACTAGAAGAAGCTTTAAAGGCAGACTCTCAAAATGATCCCCGGAAGAGATGGCCGCAGCACAGGGCTGAGCGGAGCCACGTGTAGAAAGGTTCAAATCCTCATGCAGCGCCAGATTCCATCCTTGTCAACTTACGGCCGTGTGTGTCCATAAATGCAGAAGGGACACGTGTGATCTTATTTACCCAAGGGTCACAGCGTGTATCTCTGGGCAGTGAGATTTCAGGTGACTTTTGCTTTTCTCTTTATACTGCTTGTATGACTTGTACTTCATACATGAGTCTCTGTAATCCTGGTAATCAGAAGCAAAAGTAAAGCCTCATTTTTTTGTGGAAAAGAAAGACAGCCAGGAGTACAGAAACAGTTCCAAGGAGAAAGCCGGGTGGGGCAGCAGATCAGACCCAAGACTGGGGTATCTGGGTGCCCTTTGGAAGTGTGGGTGAGCCCCCAGCTGGCATGGGTCTTTCCTGCATCCCTGCCCAGGGTGCCTGTGTCCTGTGTGGTGGAGGTGTCCGTGGGACGTCACTCCCCCAGGCCCTGTGTTTGGTAGATCTTGGTGGTAGGCTGAGTGTCCTTCAGGGCTGCTGACTTGGCTTGAGAAGGAGGTGACACTTCTGTACTGCTACTTACCAGCCTCACCCCTGTGGAAGCTCGGGGTTCTCCATGTGAGAATGCTCCCGGCCATAGCTTTGCTGTTCACCCCTTTCTGCACTGAAGGGGGTGGGGGACCCCAACAGAGCTCAGAGCCTGGCATCCTGGGGAACCGCATCCTTGTTCCAAAGGAGCGCCCATCTCTTGGAGACTAAGCAGAACAGGGCTTGAGTCCCTGCTCTGCCGTACTCTGTGGGGGATCTTCTTCTTTTTGGGCCTCAGTTTCTCTGTCTGTCGTGAAGGTTGGCAGTAATCCCTGTTTCAGAGGGCAGGGGTTACAGTGGGTGCTCGTCAGGATGCCTTCCCTCTTTCTCCTCCCCGCACAGAACACGGGCTTGGTTGGAAAGATTTCCTTAAAGTGTTTTGAACCCTGCCCTGGCTACATTTGTCTGCCACAGTGTGGTTTCTTAGCAGCCGGATCCTTTCGGTCAGCCCGGCCATCAGCTGCGGTCCTATGGAGAGAGGGCGGGTAATTTTTTCTATACGATGTGCACTCATGGAAGAGAGCCAGGGATGCCTTTTAGGGAGTACCTGGCTCTCCTTATATTAGACTTTTCCAGACTCATCTCCCCAAGGGTGGTTTTCCAGACATAACCATGACTCACAATCTTGGTCTACCCACAGGAGGGTCAGAAAACTGGTGAGAAGTCAGAGTTGGAGGACTGAGTTTTTTAAAAAGACCTGAAGGTGGAAAATCTGCTTGAGAATGAAGCTGAGTGTTGTCCAGCGAGGAGGCCTAGGGGATCTGCTTAAAGGGATGAAGTGGGCGACTTTAATTCCTCTCAGTTTCTCCACAAAGGCTCATTCATTCAACAAATGTTTATCACGCACCTGCTCAGTGCCAGCCCCTGTTCTAGGAGCTGGGGACTCCCCAGTGAAGGAAAGAGACAGAATTTACACGCTGCTGAATGTCTCCAAGTACATGTATTTTCTGAAGCAGGGAGCTCCCTGCCCCCTGCTGTCATGGATGGCAGGGAAGGTGTGCAGGGCGGGGTGTGTGTGTGGGTGGTGGGATTGGCAGGGGTGGGTTCCAGTCCTCGCTCTGCCGCTACCCTGCCCTCTGGCCTGAGGACGGCGCTTTGGGCCTTAGATTCTGAAAAAGCTGGGGCTGGATTGACATCTTTTTCTGTCCCTTTTCCATCTAAAGTCTGTGCGTCCTCTGGGATTCTCCAGTTCATTCACCCATCCATTTGTTGTTGTTGTTGTTTTATCATTGAAAAACTAGTTGGCTCAGCAATAGTTTTTTTTTTTAATTATGAAATATTTCAGATATACAAAAAAGAATAGCGACCACCCAGGACATGCCTTTCAGCTTGAGGAACAGAGCAGCCCCCACCCAGGGGCCCCCACCCCGTGGAGCTCCTGATTGCCCTGCTCCTCCTTTCCCCGGCATTTGGCATTTATCATTTCCTTGTATGTCTTTCTCTTGAAATATGTATGAATGATCCATAAATACTATTTGCTGGTATTTACTGTTAAATTGGTATTAAATACTATTGTTGGTATTTTAAAACTTTACATAAGTATTGTATTTTACCTTTTTTCATATTTTTACTTTTAGCAGCTTGCTTTTTTTTTGAAGTTCGCAAGATTAATTCATGTTGTTACGTGTTTCATTAATTAATTTAATTAATTTTAATTGCCGCTTGGTGTCCACTGTGCAAACGTAACACAGTTTATCAATTGATCTCCTGTTCATGGAAATTTGGATGCTTTCTAATGTTTTTGGCTGTTACAAATAATTCTGTGGCAGATACTCTCACAGCAAACTCCCACGGTCATGAGTTCTCTGTACTTAAGTCTTGGTGTGGAATACCTGGTCGAGGAGTGTAGCTCAACCCCCTGGCTCCCCTCTCTGCTCTCCCCAGTCCTGGCTTCACTTTAGGTAACGTCTCAGGAATGCTTCTTTCCCGGTGGTTCTAGAAAATGTCTTGGGATTGTGCCTCAGTGACCTCACTTGGGCCAAGTGCCCATTCCTGAGTGGGCAGGCCTGGGTCACGAACCTGCCTTGGGGCTTGGGGTGGGGCCAGCCCCAAGTGAGCCTCAAACTGGGAAGGATATGGATGACTTTAATTCATCTCAGTCTCTCTCTATAGGCTCATTTATTCATTCAACAAATGTTTATCATGCACCTGCTCTCTGCCAGGCCCTGTTCTAGGAGCTGGGGACTCCCCAGTGAAGGAAAGAGACAATTTACTATCTGCTGAATGTCTCCAAGTATGTGTATTTTTCTGTCACTGGATGGAAGGGAAGGTGTGCAGGGCAGGGGTGGAGCGTGGGAAGACCAGGATGCTGGGGCTGTGAGAGGAACCTCCCAGAGTAGATGGGCCCCATGTGGGGGAAGAAGCAGCTTGTTTGCCCTCTGAGCTTTCTTAGGAAGCACCCACAGCAGTGGGTGAGCAGGTGAGAAACGCCCAGGCTTTTGCTTCGTCTTAGATTTAGGTACACAACCCAAGGCTCTGATCTTCAGCTTGTCCTTTTTAGAGATGGGGACCTAAGGCTCTGGGAGCCTCAGCAGATTCCCTGTGGTGTCTGCTGGACTCATTGCACCCAGGAAGATAATCTGCCCTTTGCCCCACCCTTTCTCCCCACCCCCAGGGGCCAGCCTGTTCCTTTAGGTTCCTTGAATCCATCCTGCCATTTTGCAGATGGCAGGACCAAGGCTCAGAACAGGGCAGGGCTGGCCTTGCACCACCTTTGTTTTTAGTCACTCAACTCATCTAATGCCCCTTGACAGAACGCTGATGTAGGATGTTGTTACAGATGGGGAAACCGAGGCTCAGAGAGGGGGAGCATCTGGCCCAAATTCGTGCATGCCATTAGGGATAACAATTTAGGCATTTCCTGAGACCCTTCTGATGCTGCCTGCCCTTTCCTCATGCTGGGGCATTTCTGTGTCCCGGATGGAGCTGGCCTTGCTGCCCAGACCTCACTTGCATCTTCGCCACGGCGAGGATAGAGGCCACCAGGTCCCCATCCCTCCAGCTACATCCCCACGGTCTCCCCACGGAGAGTCCTTCCCTGTCTTTGATGCAAATTCTTGCACTTGCCTGATAATATTCTGGGCTCCTCTTAACACGAGGGGGTCAGCTGCAAGGCATCTCGGCAATTTATAATTCTTGAAAATTCTGTTTGGTGATATGAGTTAGCGTTTAATAGACACCCTGCCACCTCCTCTCTCCCTATTGTGACAAGCTCCTGGCAGATTCCTTTTGAGACTCGGGGTAATTGCCCCACGCTGCGGACGGGGAGACCACGTTGTGCTCGAGTGCGTCTCAAAAACGTCTCCACAATAGATGGTCAGGTACGAGTTTGCTTGGCTTCAAGGTAATGATTTAAACTTAATTTGACCCTTGATGAGGGACGCAGCCTTTCAGTTTGGGTTGCCTGCCATGTCTTCGATGGTAACACAAATAATTCCTTCGTAACAAGTGCCTTTCAGAAGATGTCTGCTGCTGACAGCTAATATAGAATTATTGCCCCTGAATGCATTTCTGTAATTACTTCCCAGAGATCTGTCTTTGTGTTAGAAGACATTTCACACTTTAGTAACATAAGTGTTCGGGGAGAGCACGAGCAATAATTATGAACAGTCTTTCTGTGAAAATAAACCTAACAAATTATAAAAGTGGTTAGAGTCAGGGAGGAATTTCATTTGAATTTGATTCATGTATATTTATTCCAAGTATAATAGCCTTTCCTGTATGGAACCTTTTTTTTGTTGTTGTTAAATTTTTTAAACAAAAGCAATAATGATACAAAGAGCTCGCTTTCTAATTTTTGAGTGATACTGAAACTGAAAACTGATTATAAGTGACAAGTTGCTTGAGACGGAATAAAGAGGCGTCATCTCGGAGCCCTGATAGGAGACGTTTGTGGTAATGGGAAATGAAATGATTCACAGTGTGATCAATAAAAAATTAGCAGCATTTAATAAAAGGTTTCTGCTTCATGTTGACTAAAGAACATCGCAAGCAGTTTGAAATTGGAGTTAAGTGATGGTTGGAGGATGTGCCTGGGGGGGGGAAGTGGGGGGACGTGTGTGTGTGTAGATCACGCTATATTGGCCTCGTTGTAGAGCTCGCAGCCGGGCCCCGCGGTGGGCCTGGAAGTTTCCTTTGCGTCTGCCCACTTGACCTCTGATCTGTGGCTCATCCTCCAAGCGCGGCTGTGGGCTCCTAATTGTGTCGGAAAGCGTCTCTGCGCGTCCGAGGCCACCCCAGGTGGAGCCCGCATCAGTCCCCTGGCCTGGGATGGTGCACCCCGTCTGAGGGATGGCTGTCTGGGGCCCCCGTGGCGGAGGGTGTTTGGATTGCCTGGGCTGTTGGCTTTGGTTTCGTTGGCTGTCTCTGGAATCCAGGTTGCTGGAGACATCCTGGAATGTCTTATGCCCACTTGTGGGACTCCAAACACCCTCTTGGGGTCTGCAGGGAAATCCAGAAAGCCGGCAGACCTTAGCATGTGGGCGAGGTTCAGCGGTGGAGAGGCACCTGTGGTCCCCGAAGCTGCTGGCTGCTTGTGTGCATCCTTGGAGGTGGGCTGGGGCCCCCCTACCCCCCGCCTGGGTGGGGGTTTCAATCAGAGCCTGCTTCTCGAAAGCCAGGGATGTCACCATTCAGCGTCTCCCTCAGTAGCAACAACGTGGGGAAACCACTCAATCAGGCACGCTCCCTTTGCTCCAGGCTCCCCTTCCGTACTCCCCAGAACACAGCGCGCACCAGGCTGTCTCCATGCCCAGCAGTTTGTTAATTTTTAAAGGCTTTACACAGCCTCTCCAGTGTGGCTGCATGGAGAGGGGGCTCCCTGCCTCCCAGGCCCTCCAGGGGCTGGACCGGGAGAGCTGGGGTTGGAGTTGGGAGAGTTGGGCGGCAGCTGGCCTCTGGGCCAGTGGCTGCAGAGTACAAGGGCAGGGAGCCCTTTTGATGCCCTCATGCTGGGCCAGAGGGCAGGATCGGGGCCTTCCCCTCCAAGACCCAGACCCTCTGCAAATGGAAGTTCTGGTATTAGAACAGGCTGCTTCATTAGCTCATTCATTCAACACAGCCTTCTTAAGCCCCTGCTATGTGCCAGGCCCTGTGTTGGGTGCTGGGGGAGTGGGGGCAGAGGTGGGGAAGCGGGTGACTGTACCCTACTGGGGTTTACTCCCTGGCACAGGAGGCCATTAGATCCCCCCACCAATAGGAGCACAACGACAGCTGTGATTACAGCTGGGATAAGAGAGCAAAGGAGAGGGGCCCAGCAGGGCTGAGAGCCCCTATGGGGGGCCCAGCCCCGTGGGGTGATTCACTGAGCTGAGCTGGAAGGAGTCGGCCAGGGGAACTTTTGCAGGCTTTTCAGAGCCACAGCCCACATCTTTCTGTAGAAGCACTGCCGTGTGGGGTCCCAGTGTCTAAAGCTGACAGAAGCAGGGCCTCTTGGTGTAGAGGTGGCTCATCTGCAGTCCACCCCCGGGCCTGCCCTGGCTCTGCACTCGGTCACTAAGGAGGATTGTTTTAAAAATTGCTGCCACCAAGTCCAACCCAGCGGGGGCCATGGAGGCCCGGATTTGCCTGGGTCCCACAGCAAATGGGACGTGGCCCCGGAGCTCTGGCTCCCCGCCTGTACCAGCTGTGTTTGCCTTTGACCCCAAACCACACGCCCCTAGCCCGGCCACTGCCTCTGTCTTTGGGGACAAAGGCCTCCCCCAGCCCCTTTTCTTCTGCCCACGGGACTCTTCCTTCCACGATGGCCACCAGGTGCTGGTTTGCACCCTAACATCCTCGCCTTGGGTTCTGCTCCAGGACCAGGAGTCATTAGGAGTGTCAGGCCGGAGTGCCGGCCACAAATTAGCTGGATTTATCAGGCTCCCCATGCTGCCTGGCCGTCCCGGCCCAGCCTTGCTCCTCTACCTCCTCCTTCCCAGCGGCCAGCAGAGGCAAAGCATGACAGCGAGGAGAGGGCAGGATGGTCACAGCCTCAGGAGGTCACGAGGAGGTAACGGCATACAATTTTCATGGTTCCAGGGTGGTTCCGTCCGACTGTTCTTCATTACTGCATGCGGTGAGATCAGTTTTATTAAGACTGTAAGGCTTAGAGGAGCGACTCCGTTAACTACTTGCCGGAAAATATAATTCTGTTTTCTTTTTGGTAGGGGTGTTTGTGATTGCTTTTCCTCCCTGCTTGCTTCCTGTGCCTCCTCCTTCCCTCCCTCCCTCCCTTTCACCATCCTGCCCTTCCTTCCCCGTCAGAGTTGGGAGCTGTGTCCAGGAGTGCCACGGGGTGGCGGGTGCTGCCAGCTCCACTCGCCTTTGTGGGCTGGGCTCAGCACTTGAACAGCAGTGGGGAGGGCAGCATCATTCGTTCATTTGTTCGTTCATTCAATCATTCATTCAGCAGTCTTTATGAACAGCTGTGGGGAGGGCAGCATCATTCGTTCATTTGTTCATTCATTCATTCAGCAGTCTTTATGAACAGCTGTGGGGAGGGCAGCATCATTCATTCGTTCGTTCATTCATTCATTCATTCATTCATTCATCAGTCTTTATGGAACCCCCATAAAGGGCAGGGTGCTTGCGACCCGAATGTCAGCCTCACCTGTTGGGGAACTTTGTTTTGTCCTTTGGTGCATCTGCAGCACCTACACAGCAAATGGCTCACAGTTCTCAGTACACGTTGGTTGAATGACTGAGATGTGTGGTTTTTGTGCCTGATGTGGCTCTAGGCTGTGGGGGGCTCACAGCTGACCAGGGTTTGGGGTGGCAGGGACCCAGAGCAAAGTCGCTCAGGTGGTGGTCCCCACTGGGGACCCCCGCCACCTAAGCGGGAGGTGGTGTCATCCTCATTTTCCAGGGAAGGAAATCGAGGCTCCATGATGTGCCCAAGTTTACACAGGACTGCACTTGAACCCAGGTCCTCAATCTCTGAAGAAGAGACACTTTCCTCATGGCCCAGCCAACTTCCCTGACCAGTGGGGAACTTGCACGTCACCCAGGGCTGAAGGGGGCTTGGGCAGCTCTTGTGGGGTGTGCCCCCGGTGGGGGCCCTCTGCAGGTAGCCCCCAGACCTCATCTGATCTGGTTTTCCTAGGTGGGTCGTTTGGCCCACACCATGTTTCTTGAAACTTAAATCAACATTTAAAAATCTATAGATTTCACATAAAAATGTGGCTTTCCTTTTTTAATACAAAACAGCAGATCTGATTGCACTGGGCCTTGCTTTTCCGTATGACGCACAGGAGGGTTGCGCAGGGGCCACCCCCTTGGGGGGATTGCATGCCCTCCCGTGATCACCCCGAGACCTTGTCCAGCCCCTTCCACTCATTTGCTTAACCTGAGGGTGTTCATTGTAGGTGTGTTTTGCTCCGTTTGTCATCTCAGTGACACAGTGCGCTATTTCATCCATTCGAGCCTCAGTTTCCCTGGGAGGACTTAGTCCCGCATCACCAGCCAGGCCGGGGCAACCCAGGGGGCTTGTGTGATACAGCCAAGGTCAGGGTCAGTGTGTCAGACTGACTTGGCTTTGAAGTTCCATCCACGGAGTCATCTTCGTCGACGAGGGGGCAACAGGTGCTCGCCCTGCTGACAGTCATCCGGAAGTTGCTTCCTCCTTAAAGAAGTGGAACTTGGACAGCAAGTTAAGTGTTAAACTATTTGCCTACAGCTCTGCTGCCAAGGGGACCCTTCAGGCTGAATGTTAGATGTTGCCCCGCTGCACTGCAAATGTTTTAAACCTGAATGTAAATAATGGCCGCCTCACAGGATTTGGGGCCAGCCATGGATGGCACCGGCCGAGTCCCAATTGGGGTGGGCCGGCTCCTTGCCTGGCCCCGGCCCAGCCCCTCTTGCCCTTTCAGCCCTGACACATCACCCACCAGCGCGAGTGAGAGAGCGTTCGTGAAGACGTTGCCTCTCCCACAGGCAGGGGCCAGGCCGAGCCGAGGGGGTGACCCCTCACCTCATCTTGGATGCCTCCTCCCATCCTTGCCCCTGGAACCTGCTGCTCGTGAACCTGTTTGCGGGAAGCATAGGGGCTGTTAGGATGGAGGGTGCATTTCCATTTTTAAAGAAGCTTTGCTCCCTGGTAAACACTCTGGAATCACTATATCCTGGGCTCTGTTCTGTTGGGAGCCCTCACACATATCGAGGGGGAGAGCAAAGAAAAGTGGGCTTGTAAGCTGTAGAGGAACGTCATTTTATCGTCTCCCAGGCCTTGGCGCAGGGCCTGGCACAGAGAGCAGTCAGATACGCTGCTGCTTCGTGGAGAAGGCCCTGAGGGATGCCGCTTGCTCACGGCCCCCCAGCCTGGGAGCAGAGCCGGGACTTGAACTCAGGGCACTCTCTCCTGGTCTGGTGGATTTTTTTTTTGTTTTGTTTTGGTGGACATTTTTGTGTCTTTCAAGTGCGTACTGGCTTTCCTTGGGCTTCCACAACTCAGGAGCAGGTGAACCTTCTAGCTGGGAAAGCCTTAACTCTTGTCTGGGTCTTAAAGCTGCACCTTTGGGCCGAATAATAAAAGCAGCAACACGACAGTAATTGTAGCTACTGTTTTTCCAAGTTTTATTGTGGGCCAGCTATTGAGGTTTGTAGATGGAACCTCGTTACAACCATTTTTCTTAATTAAATGAGACTCAGAGGCAGTTAGTGACCTGTCTGAGGTCCCCCAGCTGCCAAGCGTTAGGGGCAGTGAGGACCCTAACCCAGGCAGATGGACTTCACAGCCTGTGATTCTTTTCTGTTCTTTCTCTGTCATCCCCACTGTCCCTGGAACGTGAGCCCAGCGGTCTGCTGCTTGTTTGTGTCATTACTTAGTAATCGTCCTTATTTCAACACCTTGGTTTCATCAGCGCCCCCAGACCCTCCTCATGGCATCCCCGAGGCTTCCTGTGCAGTTGGGTTCCTTGCTCAAGCCCCAGATGTGCCTCGAATCCATTGTCTGCTTGTTCCAATGTCTGCCGAGTGGATGGCGCGCTCTCCGCCCAAGCTGGATTGGGAGGAGAAAGGAGAAGCGTGGAACCTTCCCGGGACTGCCCGGCCCTCCCATGGCTGGCCTCGGCTGCCTCCTGCTTCTCCAGTGCCCTTCCCTCCTGCCTGGCTCCCCCTTCCTGCATGCCCGGGCTCCGGCCTCCTTTGGCTTCTCCACACCCCACAAGGCCCCTGAACTCCCGTGTGGGTGGTACCCAGCATGCCCACAGTCCTCGCTAGCATCATCTGGGTAAGGCTCACCTGTGCCTCGCCAGGCGGGGCAGGATGTGTCTCACATCACAGAAGGCATCGGTGCCCAGGCAGGGGAAGTGACCTGCTCAAGGTCACTCAAGGGGGCGGTTTAGGGGGTACTAGAGCCAAGACTGGACCCCTGGTCCCTGCTGTTTCCACGGCTGCAGGCAGTTACCAGCCACACCTCCTCTTTGACATCCGTTTGTTCCTCTGTTCGCCCATTCACCTGCCCCCTGTCAATTAAGCCTCTTTCCTGTGCCAGGCTTGGTGTGGGCTTCGAGGCCAGCAAAATGAGTAGGGCTGGGAGCGCCGTGTGTTGTCGCAAGGGTGAGTGTACTGTGCATGGCACGCGGTGGATGCTCAGTCGGTATTTGGGGAAAGGAGGAACGTGTGTGGTTCTTGACAATGGGACGTTGATCTTAAGCCTCTCAAACTCTGCCCTCATTTGCTGGGCAGATGGAGACTGCTTCTGGCCTCTTGCTTCCACCGTGTGGGAGCTCAGCCCCGGGACCCCAGAGGCAGGACCCCCAATGTGTCCTGGGAGGATCCTAGGATGCCCAGAGCTCCCTGCTGCCTCGCTGCTTCCCAGGTATGTCCTAGGAAGGAGAAGAGCCTCCTTGGCGAGATTCTCTCTGCCCCGTGTGCTGGCCGGGGCCCAAGGCTGAGAGTGGGGACCTTCTCTGGTGTTCTCTGGCTGGGCCTCTTGGCCGGCACTCGAGGGAGGGGGAGAAACCTTGCCAAGGAGGGAGGAAATGCCCTGTTCCCAGACCTGGCAGCCTAGTGGCAGCTGCCCCAGAGCCTTCTCCCCGTTCCCTTTTTCCTGACCTGGACTCAGCCAGCTGTCCCCTGCCCAGCCCTTTTGCAGACATCCCCTTTGCCCTCCCACATGGTAGTTAAGAGTGGGGATCGAAAGTCAGAAGACCTGGGTTCAAATTCAGGCTCTGCCCTTCCCTTCCTCATGGGTGACCCTGTGTGAGGCCTGCCTTCCTCCGAGCCTCGGTTTCCCCCCTTTAAAGCGGGATATCAGTGGTACCCACAGCACAGGGTTATTGTGAGGATGGAAATGGTCCAGCAAGTGCTCAAAGGTGCTCAGCGTCCCCTCGGGGTGCAGGGCAGGCCAGCCCCCTCCTCCATCCTGGCTGGCCTCTGCTGCCCCTTCCCGCGGGGACGCGGGGCCACTCCTCTTCCCCAGCACCCCTTGCAGCATGTTCCTCTCTCCAGTCCTGCTGCTGCAGCTCTCTTGCCAGCATCTCCAGTGAAAGCCCTTTCTCGAGGGCAGGAGTGCAGTGGGCTGTGGAGGCCTGGCCTGGGGAAAATGCACTGCTTTCTAACGGAAAGCATTGAAGGCTGAAAGTTTTGTTGTTGACTCTCTTTGCTCACAGAAAGCCCCCTTCCCCAGCCCATTTCTTGGGCTCAGGGATTCTGGGGTGCAGTGGGTGTGGTGTAGTGGGGGTCTAATGGTGTGGGTGTACCCTCTGCTGCCTGGTTTTGGGAAGAAGCTGGCAGGTCACAGTGGCCCCAACATATGTGGGATCGAACCATTTAACATCACCAGTATATGACTTTTTTGGCCTAGAAAAATGGCAACTTTATATGGTTCAACCTAATACTGCCTCTTTGAAACCAATTCATTCATTCATTCATTCATTCAGCATTTATTGAGTCCCCACTGTGTGGTAATCTCTGTGCCAGGGGCTGGGGAGAGGGTACTGAGCAAACACAGCCCTGCCCTCGGGGAGCTTACGGTCTGGTGGGAGGATGAGCTACTACTGCTGTGTAACAAGCCACCCCGCAGCTTGATGGCTCACAGCGGCAGTGACTGTTTCTCATGGTTCCGTGGGCTGACCGGGCTCAGTTGGTGGTCTCGGCTGGGGTCTCTCAGACAGGGTGGGCAGGTGCTGCTCGCTGCCGCTGCACCTGGGCTGGAGGTCCCGGGTGGCGCCCTCCCGTGGCTGGTTGGCCCTGGGTGCTGGCAGCCGGGGGGCCCAGCGGGGCAGGTGGCTGGGGGGCCTACACACCGCCTCTCTGTGGGGCTCAGGCTTCTCGGGAGAGGGTCCCAGGAGACCACCGGGAGACATGGGCGGAAGCTGCAGGCCAACTTGCGACTCAGTCTCCTAAGTCCCAGCACATCATTTCTGCCACTCTATTGGTCCAGAGAGCTGCTAAAGCCAGCCTGTGGAGGGGAAGAGACCCCTTTTCTTGATGGGGGTAGGGAGTGAAAGTTTTCAGTACAGAAAATCAGGTGGGATGGGAGAGACTGTTGCCACCATCTTTGGAAAATCCAGCCAGGCAGGGGAACAGAGAACAAACAAATGAGGCCACAAAATGTGACTAGTGCCTAGTGTTCCAAAGGTAAGGGAGGAGCCACGTACGGGCAAAGGGCAGGGACCCTCAGTGCCACTGGGGCTGAGCCTGTGGGCTGAGCCCTGCAAGGTGGGCAGAGAGTCAGGGGAACTTCTCCTGCCCGGGGAACAGGGGCGTGAAGCCCTGGGTGGGACGCAGTTGGCGGTTCAAGGAATTGGAGTAAGGTCTGTGAAGCTGTGGTGATGAGTGAGGTCAGAGAGGGCAGCAGAGTTCTTGCTGGATCCACATGGGACTCTACGGGCTCCTTGGCCGGTGGCAGATTTTTTCACCGAGTCTCTGCTGTGGGGCTGTGGGAGACAGTGGAGTGCAATGGTTCAGAGCTTTGGAGTCAGACTTATCTGTGCCTAACACCTGGCCCTGACTTCCTAGGTGGTCTTGCTTAGGCTTTGTTACCTCTCGGAACCCCAGTTCCCTTACCTATGGGATGGGGGGATGTTGGTGCCCCCCATAGGGCTCCCTGGTGATATGTGAGAGAAGCTCAGCTCAGGACATGCCAGGCATACAGCAAGTGCCAGCTTCTCCTGCTGGGTGCTTGGGCAAAAGGGGGGGAGCGTGGGGCTCGGAAAGCAGCTTCCTTGTGAGTCGTCCGAGCGGAGTGTGCAGTTGGGGATGGAGGCGGCTTTGTGGCCCACCCCAGCACATTGCCACCAGGCAGAGGCCCCGAGTTGAAATTGTTTCTCTTGGGCCTTCCCTGGGCGAGCTCTGCTTCAAGTTGCTCCACACAGCCCCCAGGAGGGCTGGGGAGGGGCCGGGGGAAAGAAGCCAGAGAATTTTCGGGAAGTCCTCCCCAGCCCCTGAGGCCTCTGCAGGAGACGCAACCAGCTCTGCCTTCTCCTGGGCCTGCTGGCTTTGCTCCTTGGGCCTTTGAGTCTTGAGGGCCCTGTGGGTCAACTGCAGGTCAGGCCCAGGTCACACGCTGGTTGCCTGGAGGTCACCATGTGGGAAACATGAGGCAGCTCTCGGAGAGGGGGCTGGGACGGGCCTGGGTACTCACTCGGGCTGCATCTGGCCCTGGTGTGGGGACCCACGGGGCCTCTGGGGCTAGACAAGTGTGGGAAGCAGGACTGGCAGGGTCACCTCTGACTCCACGGAGCTGGGTCAGTGGTGTAGGGAAGGGCCACTCCTCCTGTTCCCAAGGGTTTATTGAACAGAGCCGCTTGGGTGGGTCCTGGAAAGAGGAGAGTGGGGGGCTCGGGGGGCCTGGGCCTGGGGCAGGGGTGTGCTGCAGCTCCGTGCGTGGCTTTGGGTGAGTCCTTGGAGCCTCTGCTTTCTCATCTGCAAGTGGAGAAAGAACAGCATTTGCTCCAACTTGTCTTGCTAAAATAAGGTTCAAATACTGCAGGGGCGTGAAAATGCCTCTCACAGAGTAAAGACCCAGGATGGAGGGGTCCCTGTCCTGGATGCTGGATTCCACTGAAGCAGCTCCACTCCCCAGAACTTCTTCAGGCCACTTTGTCTTCTCTGTGTGGCTTCATCCTCCTGAATGTCAGGCTGGCGGACTTGTGCAGACGCCCTTGTGACCCCAGATGACAAGGTCCCGGCCTGCCTGCCCTGGGCTTCCGGCCACAGCCCCTCTGCCCTCCTCCCCTCCTCCCTCCTCCCCCCTTTCTGGGCAGCCACCCTGCCTTCCTATTAGTAGACAGAGGCAGGGAGGTGACAGTTCCTTAAAACAGATTTATACTCTTGGATGACTTTATGGGTTTTTGCCTTATAAAAACCCAAGAGTTGACATTCTGATTTATCTACTCCCAAGTCAACAGGATGTACCAGATTTAAAGAGATCAAATGCGCTGTAATGTCTGTGGTTCCAGTTGTGGATTAGATGAGCTATTATGGAAAGTGCTGCCAAGTAAGCATGGCAAAAAAACAACAAATAGCAGGGGAATAATTTAAATATGTCTATTAAATTGTGTGTTAAGTAAAATAGTACGAGAGTGGTGCTGAATGTAACTTATTATCTGGAGAGCTGGTGTAGTAGATAAAGCTGGAATTATGGTTCTTCCCCCCCCCAGAACATTTTTTTATTAAGGGTAGAGACTGTAAACTAGGAATTTCAGAGAAGAGCTCTTGACTGTGTAACCATGGTTGTGTGATGACTTATAATAGTGAAGTCTCCAAATGATATTTCTCATTTCTTTGCTTTCTATTTCTTGCCCTCTCCGCAGCAGCGAATCAGATTTCCTGAGACAAATATGCTGCCTGGCTTTTAATGGGATTTCTGTATTGCCGAGAGTTGGCATGTTCTGATAATAAAAGAACCTAAAAATTGTGCATCCCTTAATTGGTAAGAAGAGAGATGTTTTGATGGGCCACAAATGGAAACATTGATTTTTACTGCCTCCACGCAGCTCCAAGCGGTGTGTCGTGCAATGTCCCTGCCTCGGAAGGCGGCAGCTGGCTTTCCAATGAGCTGATTTGTGTACCCAGGTTCTTGATGTCGGGTACTTGGAAATGCCTGTTCTGTGTGGATGGGAGAAATAGAGCCCTTATAACATTATCTATTTCTAAATTGAAATATTTATAGGACTGTGGCTCCCACCTCGAATCAAATGCCTTCTTAGCTTCGTTTCTTTCTTGCTTGCTTTGGTGACCAGGCCTTGGGGGTTTGAAGGTTGTGCACAGAAGCCTTTTTCTGTAACTGCAATGTTAAGTATGTGCACATGTGCTCATATGACACACTTTGCATATGCATAACTGTTTGCATAAATGTCTTTACATGTACCAGACCTCTTTCTTTGATTTTTAAATCCGTGATGCTAGTTTCTGGACTGGTCAATCCGTTTTCTCAGATGGACTGGGGGGGAATACATAATGTGCACGTTGATTTTCTAATTCAAGAGTCTCTGTATTTTAACGGGCAAGTTTAACCCAGTGACATTTATTAGGATTATTGATATATTCTGTGCATTATATTTACAATGCTTTCCTTGCACTTTGATTTACGAGTGCTTGATGCGTTCCATTAATCTCTAAGATTGAGGCTGCGTTCCATTTCCCACAGATGTGCATGAAAGCACACTAGAGGTGTAGGGACATGGAGTTAGGTATCTGGAGGGTGTGGGGCGTGTTGCTTTGCTGACTGGATGCCAGGTGCCTTATCTGGGAAGTGGGAAACAGTGCTGCCCCTCTCTGTGGATGGGGAACTGAACCACATGTGCTCTTGAGCCCTCTTTGCTCTAGGAAGTGTGCGACAGTGAAATGGGGGCATGGTATGTAATTGTGGCTCTGAAAGAGTGTGGAATGCTACCCAGATGCAAGGCGTCCTCATCAGGGTCACCCACGCACTCTGCTGTACAGACTCGCCCCCCCATTGGCATGGCGCCGAGCAGAGAGCAGGTATTTGGAAAAGGCTGGTTGAATGATCCGGGGTCCCTTCTCACACTCTGGGCTGATACCGGCTCAAGAGGGAAGGCTCAGATGCTCTTTCAGCTTGTGATGTGACCATTCATGGCCCTTCAGGCACATGTGCTTCCATTACCCCAGAACTGGGACATCTTTGTAAAGAACCGAGCTAGCATCACATTGGGAGCCTTGTTGTGTGGAAGGCGAACGAGGCTGAGATACCCCAGTCCTGCACTGAAAAGCTCTGGGGAAAGCCAAAAGTTTAGGTGTGTTAGTAGCAGTGGGAAAACCGATGGAGGCTCGGGGATGTGTGTACCAGAGCGGGGTTTTTAGGAGACTCAGTGCCAAGGTGTTTGCACCTCCCTGGCAGGGCACGACCCCCAGCATCCTTGCGTGGAGGGCAGGTGACAGGAATCCCTCTAGAAGATTTGCGTCAAAAATTAAAGAATCTAGTTGAGAATTATGGCGCCACAGGCCCTAAGAAAACATACATTAATATACTGAGAGGTGTCAAGAATAATGGACCCCGGGAGGTAGAGTAATTAAATGTATCTTCACAAATGTTGGGCAGTTCTTTAAAATCCCTTTCCCGAGACTCCGTCGGCTGACACCGAGTGTATTCTTCCTGTTGGCAGGAGGCCTAGAAGGAGAGCCGGAGTGTGATCGGAAAACCAGCCGGGCGCTGGAAGACAGGAACAGTGTGACAAGTCAAGAGGAGAGAAATGAGGACGATGAAGACATGGAAGATGAGTCAATTTACACCTGCGATCACTGTCAGCAGGACTTCGAGTCTCTGGCGGACCTGACGGACCACCGGGCCCACCGCTGTCCTGGAGGTAACGCTAACTGGCGCCGGGATATTCTGACAGGTGGTTACATGGATAATTGGATATAGCAACAGCTTGAAGCCTCGAGTGAGATTAAAGAATTAATAATGTAATTTTACAGCTAATGTCATTTTATTGTGGTGTCTTGGGTACCCGGTAGCCGCTTTTAAATAAAATTAAAAAATAAAAGCAACGGCTTTCCAACAGGCAGGAGGAGTTCGGTAGAGGCTCCCTGTCCTGTGTGCTAGCTACGCTCCCTAGTTTGTAAGCCATAGTGGGTGGGCTTGCACCCCGGATTTCTGGAAGGCCTTTTGGAAAACCAGCAATTAAGAGGTTGTCAGCACAAAGTTAAACAGCTTAAGTGTGGAAAGCTCCGTGAAGGAGTGAGCTTGGAGGCAGGGCTTATGAAGGGCCAGGGGGTTTCAAAGGCCTAAGGAGAGTACGTGGCCTCCTGTTTCTGAGCGGGAGAAGGGTGGCTGGGAAGCTAGTGTGCTGGCCAGCCCTGACTGTAGCCCCAATCTGCATTTCCTCAGTGCCTCTGAGGAGGTGAGCAAGACCACAGCTTTAGCAGGAGCACTTGAAGATTCAGTGAATCATGTGTGTTTGGGGTTCATGGGGTGCATGGATGTTTGGGTGGGGTGGATGTACTCCCTGGGGTGTGGCCATCATGCTTGGGAAAGTGGGTGTTCTGGTTTGCTAATGCTGCTGGAATGCAAAACACCAGAAGTGGATTGGCTTTTATAAAGGGGGTTTATTTGGTTACAAAGTTACAGTCTTAAGTCCATAAAGTGTCCAAGGCAATGCGGTACCTTCATTGAAGGATGGTTGATGGCATCCATAAACCTTTGTTAGCCGGGAAGGCACGTGGCTGGCATCTGCTGGCTGCCAGTTTGTGTTTCCAAATGGTGTTCTCCAAAATGTCAGTGTCAGCTTCCAATGGCTGTCTTCAAAATATGTCTCTCAGCTGCAGCTCCTCTCTTAGCTCCTGTGCATTCTTCCAAGTGTCTCTCTTGGCTGTAGCAAGCTCGCTCCTTCTGTCTCAGCTTAAATAGTGCTCTAGTAAACTAATCAAGGCCCACGCTGAATGGGTGGGGCCACACCTCCATGGAAATTGCCCAATTAGAGTTATCATCTGCAGTTGGGTGGGGCACATCTCCATGGAAACAACCCAATCCAAATGTTCCAACTTAATCAACACTAGTATGTCTGCTCACACAAGACTGCATCAAAGATAATGGGGTTTTGGGGGACATAATACATTCAAACTGGCACAGAGGGGTAGGTGCATTTTTGGGTTCTGAGATTTGTGGACAGGAGGTCCTAAGCTTACACAGCCATCCCGAGATAGCACCTCTGTTGTGGATACTGGTTTGTAGTGAGAGGGCCTGACATCTCAGACCAGCATTTGGAAGGAGACCTGTCACCTGTTAAAGTGGGCTCATTTTGGGGGGACATTTGCTGGTAGGAAGTAGGTTGAGATTCAGAGCTTCTCCTGCCCTTCCTGCCACCTTGGAAGTTTGAAATGCAAGTGTTTGGGGAATGGCTACTACTTTCCCTCTAGTGCCATCCATGCCTGACCAGCCCTGGCTATACTAAGTCCTCTTTCTCGACCTCAGGGGCCAGATATTAAAAACAAAAGACTCATGAGGACTTTTCTCACAGTTTTGAATTATCTGGGGTTT